>JAOQMS010000005.1:6329923-6365457 GCA_027563885.1 Erythroxylum longipes
TTGGAGAGAGTGACGCAGCCCATAAGGGTCTCTTGTAACTGCAACTCTTGAGCAAAATCGGCATCTGAAACAGGGAACAACTCTCCGACGTCTTGGTCGAACAGTGCAGCCAAGTAGAGATCATCAACGAAATCAGAGCTGTCGAGGTGGAGGTGTGCCATGGATATGATCTCCGTGCGTGTAACTGAACGGGCACTTTGGTTGGACTCTCTCTCTCTCTCTCCGCGGTGCGTTATTGCCCTTGTGCGAGAAACGAATAGGGAATAATAACAAGGTATTGAGAAACGGAACTCGCATTGGAAGTGTCTTCGAGGTGAAGGAAGCACTAAGTGGAATAACTTTGTGGCTAGTCCAATCAAAAGACCCGCATTGGATAAGAAATTTATTTATTTATTTTACAGCATTTCAGTTGAGATATTGGATGGGCTTTTTAAATTTAAAAATTATATATTTTGAGGCGGACAAGGTACGAATTCAAATTCTTTTTGCAATTAATCCAAACTCATCAAAATTAAGGTCTGTTGTTTATTCAAATTCTTTTTGCAATTAATCCAAACTCATCAAAATTAAGGTCTGTTGTTTTCTAATTTGGTGCATGAGGTTTGATCGATTTCTTTTAACTTTGTGGTAGCTTTTAGTTTCACCATTTTTGTATTGTTTGTGCCTTTGAAATTTTCTTTTTCTTCTTTTTTTCTGCATCGTTTTTTTGTTAAATTTTTAAGTTTAATGATTCTTCTTTCTCTTTTTTGCGATCCTAAAATTTTTAGATTCAATATTTCTTCTTCTTTTTTGCAGTATTAAAATTTCTTAGTTTAATGCTTCTTCTTTTTTTTTGCCATATTAAAATTTCTTAGTTTAATGCTTCTTTTTTTTCTTCTTCTTCTTCTTTCTTGTAGTACTAAAATTTTTAGGTTTAATGATTCTTCTTCTTTATTTTTGTGGTACTGAAATTTCTAAATTTAATGTTTCTTCTTCTTCTTTTTTGCAGTACTGAAATTTTTAAGTCTGAGTTGCATTTTGCTTAAATGAATTGCATTTTGAAATTACAGTACTGCTTTCTTCTTCCAATGAAATTATGATACTGTTTTTTCTTAACGTAATTGCATTTTTCATAGAGGGCTACCGTAATTGCATTCTGCTACTACTCCTGCTCCTTCAAGGTGGCCTCTTGTTTATTCTTCTACTTCTTCAACTTGATTTTTCCTTATAAAGATAGTTTATTTTTATTAAAGAACAAAAATAAAAAAGATAACATCAAACAAATCTAAGCAAAATAGTTGGAGATGGAGATAAACAAAAATATTTATAATTGTAATATTTTAGGAATTGAATCAATGAATTGGTATCACAGTCACATGTGAATGTGTGAATTCATGGAGTTTCATTTTGTGATAAGAAATCCAAAGTATTTATTTTTAGTAAACACAAGTCCATGGAAAAAAATGGAAAGAAAAATGGGAACATCTAGATTAATAGCTTTGCTAAGCTAAGCTATTGAACTTCGAACCAAAAATATTAACAAGCCTTACCTCAGCTTCCTGACTCTTTTAGCAGACAAAGGATGCAGCATATAATAGGAACAAGATAGCACATAATAATAATAATAATAATAATAATAATAATAATAATAATAATAATAATAAAATTAATTAGTATTATTATTATTATCATTATCATCATCATTATCATGTAATTAGTAAGGACTATAATGAATATTTGATTTTTTATTAGTTATTTCATTGTTACTATAAATTTACGTTTTTAAACCAAACATTGACATATAAAATTTTTAACAATAAATTAAACTAAATAATGCTCATTCTATTTTATTTTTCGTCTATTATATTCTTGAGAATAATTGTTTTATTCCTTATCTATTTTAGCTAGTGATATTCACCTCGCAAGGAATAGATGAGAAGCTACCATGCTAATTCAGCCAATAGTTTCAATGATCTTCAACATTAATTTAACGCGTAGAAAATGGCAATTACATATAATTTCCATTGAAAGGTTCTGTTTGTTGCAAACATTCAACCATAATCCAGTACAAGTGTAGCGGTGCAAAGACGCAGAAAAATAGTAGAAAGAAACCTAAAGCCAAAAAGAAGAGAAAAAGAAAGCCAAAGACTAGGACGACTCAAGATTAATCAAGCCAAAGACTAGGACGACTGAATATTTAATCAATTTATGGAGTGCTCTTAAATCTTAGTCCCTGGCGCAACCAGCATGACTAGACGCCCACTGCAGTCCACACCCGTAGCAGAACTCGAAGTTACATCTGCACGCGTTTTCCACACGACCCGCTTAAAATTATGTATAGAGCAACTCATGCTACTTTAAAATATTACTGTAAGTTAATTTTTTATATGATTTTCTTTTTTATTTTAATAAATAAATTTCTAATGTTAATATATCAGAGCTTATTAAGTTTCAATACTTAAAACTTAATTTTTAATATGTCGAAACAAAATTTAATAAATTACACTTCACAAATAAATTCTTATTATTTTAATTTATTTAATTTTTTCATATAAACTTAATTTATGAAATACTTTTTAAATTGAGTTTTTATTTCATTTCATTTTATTTTAATATTTTAGGATTCCACCCTGTACCGATCGAATTTAGAGAGAATAGTGATTCAAAATGCATGGAAAAGAAGTGACCTGCAAGTGATATGGGGGCAACCCTCTGTCCTCTCTACATAGAAGTTGCAGTTCGGGCATCGACTCCATTTCTGATTCCTAGCTAGTTGAACCACCATTAGGTCTTCCCTTTCTCTATCGTCCGCGTTCAATCTCTGCACCTCGTCGCATTCAAGCCCTACATGCCACGCCACGTTGCATTGTACACAGAACAACCTGTGACAGTACGGACACTCAGATTCTCTTATCACCTCATCATCATCTACGATCAGCATCGCTGAACAGTCCCTGAAAGGACAGTAAACCTTCCCCGATTCTCGGATCGCCTCCTCGCAAAGCGCCTTCTCCCATGACTCGACCACTTCCTTGGGAAGTACACCCCTGCATGTGTCTATCTCCAGGACTCCATCGCAGTTGAACTCCAAGCACGTGACCATGAGGACTCTCTCTTCGATCTTCGTTGCGACGTGCTTGGTTATGCAGTCGGAGCAAAACGAGTGATCGCAGCTGTTGGTTCTGAACATTTGATCATTCTCTTTCCTCTCAGCGCAAATCTCGCAAAAGAGTTGCGAAGATTCACCGGAGACAGTCACCGGAGGTGGTTCGATCACCGTTATGACCGACGAGACTGTATTGACCATTTTGGAGAGAGTGACGCAGCCCATAAGGGTCTCTTGTAACTGCAACTCTTGAGCAAAATCGGCATCTGAAACAGGGAATAACTCTCCCACGTCTTGGTCGAACAGTGCAGCTAAGTAGAGATCATCGACGAAATCAGAGGTGTCGAGGTAGAGGTGTGCCATGGATATGATCTCTCTCCGTGAGTGTAACTGAACGAGCACTTTGGTTGGACTTTCGCTGTAAGCGTAAAGGCTCTCTCTCTCTCTCTCTCTCCGCGGTGCGTTATTGCTTTTGTGCGGGAAATGAATAGGGAATAATAGCAACGTATTGAGAAACGGAACTTGCTTTGGAAGTGACTTCGAGGGGAAGCACACCAAGTGGAATTTCTTTGTGGCTAGTCCAATCAAAAGACACGCATGAGATAAGAAATTTATTTATTTATTTTATGGCATTTCAGTTGAGATATTGGATGGACTTTTTAAACAATTTATAATTATTAATGTATTTATTTAAAAAGTTCAAAATTTATATATTTATTTCAAATTTCAATCTTTGCTCTTCAATTAGTAAAATAGTAAGAAATGCAATTTTTAGATTCAATTATCTTATTTTTTAAATTTTGTTTATATATATATATTATTATATCTAATTTAAAAAAATTTGATAATACGCAATTTTATCCTTATAAAATAAAAAAGTTATTTACGATAAATTATTAAATTTACATGCAAATGTGAAAATAAAAATGTATATATGTAAATTAGTTAATTTTATCGTATGCTTTTGTTGTTTGTTAAATTAGTTAATTCAATAAATTAGGTAAAGCGAGCGCGTGTACGCGAAACAAAACTTTAACATGATGAACGGCTAAGATCTAATAATTGGAAGTGTACTACCATTGCGAATCAGAAGTCCGATGACGGAGAAGTCAGAGTCAACAATTTGTTATAATATAAATGAAATCGTGAATTGGTGATAAAGAAAAATTATCTGGTGCCTTCCTTAGTTCTATCTCCGATTCTCTCACAGGTACGCACACTTTAGTTTCTTCCTTTTGGAATCTTCTGGATTATGATTGTGGAAACTTCTTAATTTAGGGTTTTATTTTTGACGATGATCGTCTTCTTTGAATTTGATTGATCACCGTGATGATTGTGATGGTGACGATGCTGATTATGATCTTTCGTCTCCAGAGTTGAAAAACTTTTGCGTAAGATGTGGGCTGCTTCCTGTCTTGCGTCATGCTGTGCGGCGTGCGCTTGCGATGCTTGCCGGACCGTCGTGTCGGGAATTAGCCGACGGTCGGCGAGGATCGCGTACTGTGGCCTTTTCGCGCTCTCTCTAATGGTCTCGTGGATTCTTCGCGAGGTTGCTGCTCCTCTCATGGAGAAGCTTCCATGTAAGTCACGCACGATTGGGTTTGGTTTTGGACATGTTTTTTTGTTTGTTTATGACGGAATTAAGTGGATGGTTAGTGCTAATTTTGATTTTTGTTCAGGGATTAATCATTTTCATAAGACTCCTGATAGGGAGTGGTTTGAGACCGACGCAGTTCTGCGTGTTAGTTTGGGGAACTTTTTGTTCTTTACTATTCTGGCGACTATAATGGTTGGTGTGAGAAACCAGAAGGATCCTCGTGATGGTTTGCATCATGGCGGATGGATGGCCAAGATTATTTGCTGGTGCCTTGTGGTTATATTTACATTTTTTCTTCCAAATGAGATTGTCGGCTTCTATGGTAATAAGTTTCTCTTGCAAATGCTTTAAAATTCTGATAAGGGTTAAGTTTCTCTTGCAAATGCTTTAAAATTCTGATAAGGTTTGATGATGTTCGGTTTTGTTGTAGTGTTTGTGGTTATTTAGTTGGATTATAGGAAAGTTTGATGCAAATTGAGATGGATGCTTAGTTGTGCTGTGCAGCAGTTTGGAACTTCTTTCCCTTATCATTTTGTTTTCTAGGAGCATTTTAGAATGGTTGAAGGATGGATGGTATTCTAACATAGGGGAAATGAAAAGAGCTTGAGCTCATCTGGGACAACTTGATTTTTTCAAGTTGCCTTTGTAGATTTCAAGGAGTTATGGTCCTATGTGGGTCTGAAGTATTTTGACTCCATTTCTTTCACCTAACTGATATTACATTCCAACATAGATTTTAATACTCTCTTGGGTTCAAGTTTTACTACTCTGTGGGGTATAAGATTTTGGATTTGTTGCTTTTTAGATGACTTATTCAGCTGGGCAGTTTGGCAGGACATTTTCTGGAGATGTCTTACACTCTTGTGGATACTACATATTATGGCAGTATGCCTATATTTTTGGTGAATTAGTTATAGATTCATCGTTCTGCTAGATGTAGTAACTTATGTAGTCTGGCTTGGGCTTACAGTTGAATTTTTTGCTTGCAGAGTCAATATCCAAATTTGGCTCAGGGCTGTTTCTTCTTGTTCAAGTTGTCCTTTTGTTGGATTTTGTTCATGGATGGAATGACAAATGGGTTGGATACGATGAGCAGTTCTGGTTAGTTTATCCTTTGCTGTATCTTCATACCATAACATCTTGACATTCTTCAACTAGATCTTATCTGCATTTCTTTTGGATTTTATTTATACAGGTACATTGCTCTATTTGTTGTATCACTGGTTTGTTACGTGGCAACATTTGTTTTTTCTGGACTTCTCTTCCACTGGTTCACACCATCAGGACATGACTGTGGCTTAAACACCTTCTTTATTGTTATGACTCTGATTCTGGTGTTTGGTTTTGCTATTGTTGCACTGCACCCTGCAGTAAGTTCCTATTATTTTCTTATTTATCACTTTGTTTCTTGTCACCACTAGATATGTAGAAGATACGCTTGATGCCAGTATGTTCGAATTGTCTATTATTGTATTTTACCTTAGTCAAGTGAAAGAGATAAATTTGTGGATGACCATAGATATCATGCATTTCTACGTATGCAAAATAGGATGTATCCCCTTTTCTTTTTTTGGAACTTATTCTATCATATGTAGAAAAAAAGGAGAGAAATAAAAGGAACATAAAGTATAGACGTCAGAAAGCTTGTTGAAGCACATAAAAGTTGTTTCATGAAACAGGAAAGTCATAGAAAATGATATAGGTATTTGGTAAGAGCATACATTTTGCATTGTAGTCGACTAAAAGGATGATTGGTGTATAGTTCATTATTAAGTTCAATAGCAGATGTGAAATGACTTGCATTCACAAAAAAGGCCAAGGTTGATGATGTTTGCCTGTTATGTCTAGAATTTAAGAATTTGAGAATATATGAACATGGTAAGCTTTTCTTATGATAGAATGGCTGATGATTTTCCCTGTTTTCATTATCTGCAAAGTTACTCTTTTGCTACAAGTTTATGCTGCATGGTTTTTGGTAATGATCAAATTGGTTTTCCTAAGTGTCATCGACTTACGTCTGAATAAGGACTGCAGCACATCACATTTGATTATTACCGTTACTGGTGCATTTGTAGTATGGATGGTTAGATTGGATACTTCACCTGGGTTCATTCCTGTTTTAACATATAACCTTGATTGAAATCAGATACGTGGTAGCATTCTGCCGGCTTCCGTTATATCTTTGTATTGCATGTATCTATGCTATAGTGGACTTGCTAGTGAACCAAGGGATTATGAATGTAATGGTCTCCATCGGCATTCCAAAGCTGTCTCTACCAGCACCCTTACCCTTGGTCTTATAACCACCATTCTGTCAGTTGTTTATTCCGCTGTCCGGGCTGGATCCTCCACTGCTCTGCTCTCACCTCCAAGTTCGCCTCGTGCAGGTAAACCTTGAAAATGTTCAACCCTTTTCCTAAGCATCCTATTGAACCTGTGTTTTTTTTGTATCCATGCTAGTAATTTGTTGGAAAGTCGACATACATAACTGATGAAATGTTTCAAGTACTCTCCCTTCCCGATAAGGTGATATTGTTAATATTGATGGAGATTATACATATTCTGCTACATTCCAACCTTCTGAATCTTGGTCCACTTGGGTTATCTGTTCAGCTGTTATCAATGAATGAAAACAGACAGTAGTAACATAAGCTTATTTGACTTTCTCCTTCAAATTACATATTGGCCTTGTAATCAGATTATCCCTGACAATTTTTCTATGAAAAGGATTTAAAATTTTCACTCTTTGGCAAGGTGGAGCAAAGCCTTTATTGCCTCTGGACAGCAAAGCAGAGGAGCAGGAAGAAAAAGAGAAGTCTAAGCCCGTCACATATTCTTATTCCTTCTTCCATCTCATCTTCTCTCTCGCTAGCATGTATTCGGCAATGCTTTTAACTGGGTGGTCAACATCGGTTGGAACGAGTGGAAGGTTGGTTGATGTGGGTTGGCCCTCTGTATGGGTCCGCATAATCACTGGGTGGGCAACAGCAGGTCTCTACATCTGGTCTCTAGTTGCTCCTATCATGTTCCCAGACAGAGAGTTCTGAATCAACATGATGTTACCTTGTGCTTGCAACTTCTATTTGCTTTACTTGTAAAAAATGTCTGACAAATACTGTTTATCTGAAGCTGTAAAACATATTCTGCTTATGTGAGACTTCTACGTCAATGGTGAGATTGTTTTTAACACATCTTCACGTCTGAATAATGGTGATTTGGTGATACTAGTTCCCAAAGTCTTCCTCTCTCTTGTATAAGAGGAATCTAGTAATGGCTTTTGTTTCTTGGTTCCATTCGTGTGATTTAACGTGAGACCACAAAAGATGCCGGTGAGAGATCAAAAAAGCACCAAGCATCTTGCCATGTAATATTTTTAACAAGCAAATTAATACGCCAAGTCTTGCACTGTGGGAGGACGAAAATAGTAGCTGACATGAGTTGCTTCTTTTGTTTTACCATATGTATCTCAAAGTCTTCTTCCCAACTCCCTAGTCTTCGTCCTAAACCCCGACTAGTTATTCATTGCACTTGCTTTTATATGTGACAGAAAATTACCTGTTTGGATTCAGACCAGCATTGCTAAATTTCTTCAAAGATCAAATAAAGATTTCATGTCTTTGCCTTTACACTGGACATTCTCCTCATTATCATCTTTTTTTCTTCTTCCATTTGACCTCGTTAGCAGCTCAAGAGAGTTATAGGAAGCTCAACTTCACGCATGTCATTAAACTGAACAACATAAGTACGAAGCACTTAAAGGTACGTAACATCTGACATTTTGATAGCTTTTCAAGCTTATATTTGCCCAGAGACGCAGGAGTTACAAAATTTTATGTAGCTATTCACTTTTTGCTGAAGTCAGAAATAGGATCATTGCAAAAGCATATAAAAGCATCACTCAAGAGCCTCGTATCAATTTCAGGAAATCGTTATATGGCTGTATAAAATTTTTTTATGCATCTACATCAAATCCCCTTCTATAATATGTTACCAAAATCAAGTTCTAGGATTCATGATTAGAGTTTACAATGTAAAGAAAACACTACCCAAGCTGTCAATCCTTTTGCAAAACCAAAACCATGAATCCAAACCAGTCTCAATCATCAAAATCGCCAGCATTTTCCAGCAGATAATTAGCTGCCAATTCCTCGTTGCGATCGCATGCTAAAAATGCCTCAATAACTAGGGATCTGTCGAACCCCATTGCCTCCAACTGTTTACATATAAGCATAATTGGTTAAAAACTCAACAAAGAACAATTCTTTAAGACAACCAACGGAAAAAGCCAATTGAAAAGGGATAGTGCAAACAAACCCGTCCAATAGCCTCTTGTTCAGCTGGTGTGACGTTGATAGCATGTGGCGTGTCCTGCTCAGCCTGATCAAATATATCCCTGAAAAGTATTTATAGGAAAGATAGACCAGTGCATATTAAGGCCATAGTATTTTGGTTTACAGAGGCAATACCTTATGAAATTTTGTGTAAGTCATCCTGCTAAGACAAAGCCTTTAAAGGCCCTAGTACAGCTATTTGTTCCAATCATTCGACACCATACATATTTTAAACCACAGCTTAAACATTTCAACTGAATTGATTTCAGCTCAACAACAAAGATTTACTAACCCCTCAGAACCTTCAACAGGTTCATTTATCAACTGAAGAAATTCTGCATGATGCTCCTGAATCATTCTTAAAAGTTGGGGGTTTTGCTTTCCAAGTTCTTGAAGCATTTGCTATCAAAGAAGAAGCAAACTAAATTTTAACATGAATAATGTCACCCTAAGATAGAGAAGAATAAAAGGGACTAGGATCAATACCTGTAAAATTTGTGGATTTGCTTGCACCATTGAACGTAATGCTTGGAACTAAATTGCAACAAAGAAATGATTTGGGGTCACAAAATAAACCACTGAGCATTCGACGTTATTACTCAATAAGGCTATGAGGAGGATAATGGCAGATCAAATCAAATGACATATATATTTGATAGAAAACCTTTTAGAACATATATAAGCAAACTTGCAGACTGAAACGTATCAGTCACACACACACACATACACACATGATTTGCAAAATCTTACTCCACCGTCTAATTTAGGCCACTATTTACTTTAAGAGGTTGCAAATGCTATCAGATACACTTCTATGTAACTGAACTTAGAAACACACCTGTTGATTATTTCTAAGGAAATCGAGGGACCCCAGTCCACCACCACCAGCTCCAGCAGCAGAAAGCGTCTCCTGGTAAAGTTCATATAGCAAATGTAAGAATCAGAATATAGAGATGCATTTTGAATATCCAAATTATGAAGCTTTACCTGAGGAAACATATTAAAGGGAGATGCATTAGGAGCTCCCGATACAGGTGCAGCAGGAGCTGCACCTGTTTCATTTGTCTGACCAGCAGGAAAACGAGCCACCGGAACATGAACTTCTGTTGTTTCTGGAATTCCCTGAAGGTAGAACAACATAAGTAGTCAATCAAGTAAAGGTTCCAGAAGAATACGTCCTCAATCTTACAGAGTATAAATAATCCACTGCTCTCTCTGGATTGTTATAGGCAGCTCTAAGTGCACGAGTCACTGTTTCTTTGTCCCAGCTTCCACCACCCATATCCATTATTTGCTGTATAGTCTGCTCAAGGTTGCTACCAGCAACTAAGTTGGAAGCAGCTTGATCATAGGCATCAGGTTGTGCTCTGCAGTACATATACGGATTCTATCGCCATTTAGTTTGGTCGGTAATAATATCACAGTCCATTTTCTAAATTTGAAATTGAAAAACTTTGCCCAAAGAAGCTTCAAAGGAAAAAGAATGCAGAAGAATTAGGTAATTTAAGACATCATTAACAGTCAACATTATCTCATAGTGCTCAGAACAAATTATTTCTCAAATTTAAGATATAGAAGACTACACCCTTCACGACCCACCCCCAAAGCAGAAAACAAAGGGAACGGTTGCACAGGTTGCGAATTAGAAATGTTGCTCCTAACATTCAGGCAGGTCATATTAGTATTCAGCCTAATCACTCATAATTAGACAATGTTCCTGAGATTTGATAAAAGAAAGGTACATTAGCGGTTAATACGTTGTAATTGGATAAGTTATTACTAATATGTACTTCAGTGTGCAAATGTTTATGTTCCATTCCCACCTGAAATCAGAGTCTAGATGAACAGCCTAGAATATAATATAAATGCATGAAAAGGCAATTATCTGATATTTGATCTCCAAATAACTGAAAATATAAAGATATTGACTCAACAAAAGTCAGTGTAGATAGTGCATGCAAGCGCACATCAAATTTTGAACGGGTAAAACATGGATAAAAAAAGTTCCATCCTAAATACCAATTTCATTTTTGAGTTTCTGTAATAAAATTAACAATTACCAGCATGTATCTTTGGCTTGAGGAGGAGCCAAGTACAGGACAAAGAAACTGCAGCTTGGAGTTGTAAACCAAGTGTGCTCTTTCACACAAGTGCTTCTGCTCATATACTAATTTGAAAAAGAAATAACCTAAATCTAATCAGGATGTCTATTTAAGTTACGAGGAACTTTCATCAAGTTCCGAGAGTCCAATTACCAAGACTTATTTTAGATACTTGGTTGGTTGGAGTCACAAATACCATAAATCCCAATAAATTGTCATTTCATGGTACACCAAAACAAAATAATGTTGTAGGGAAGAACTATAGACCATACTTGGCTGTCAAAGTGTTTGAAGCAGAAGCTGAACTCTTTGAGTCCCTGTAACAACAGGATTATTTTTGACAATACATGAGCACACAATCCAGCTGCTTCCAGGATGTAAACACACAGTTATAATATAGACTCACAGTGGTTGGACACTAGGTGTCTGAACTGTATTTGAAGATGGAGTGACAGTAGGTGGCGATACAGAAGCAGGCTTCCATTGTAGGAAAAATAATCAATATGACCAAACAAACAATCAAATTGATTGAAAATAAGAAAAACGGAAAAGCAGTACCAGAACATACCTGGTTTGATGGGTTTGCAGCAGAGCTTGTAGCTTTACTCTATCACAATTGAAAAGGAAGGAATTTCATAAGAATAAATGAATGACCGGAAAATATTAAGCACGGGGTGTTTATAAAGTCAAAATCAACCCTAAACGAAGGAACATCGCTAATTCGACAAAGACAAGGCATGAATTTTTAGTCTTATATAAGACTTAAACATTATGGAATGAAAAAAATAGATCTGATGATTCAAGAACTCAATGCCTATGTTTCATCTATCTCTATATTCTTCTGCATTCTTCTTTATTGTTGATGTTGTTGTGAACTTAACACAAAATCCAGAGTTTCTCATTTGGTTGCTGAGTCTAATCAGCAACTGAAGACCCACAATTTCACCACTCAAAGCATCGACTGCAACCAATGAGAATAAATTATGGCTTCTAATTACCAAAAACGTATACATTTATAACAGGGACAAAAAAGATAGAGTCAACCAAACCCTCTAAATATACTCGGGGGCATTTTCACTAAGAAACAAGAACAAAAGTGCAAAATATTCAGTTTTCTAATTGTTGCAATTATTCAATGTAAAAAGAAGAGGTACTATAAAGAAGAAGACAGTAATAACCATATCAAGTATAAGATATTATAAATACAATTGAACCATGTACTGCAAGAAGAATACCTTGCTAAGCATGACAACAAGAAAACCATCTTCCGAAACCTTGTTATCAGCCAATGTAGTTTCATCTTTCAATACTTTACCATTATGAATCAGTAATTGCTGCCCACAAGGATAATTGTCCTTCCCTTGTACATCTTCAATGTTCTTCTTTACAGCCATAACCTTTAACACAAAGCAAATTGAAATCAGTACAAACAACACAATTAATTTCCTCCAACAAGCTAGCCAACAGTAGAATCTGCCAATTTTCCTATTGTACAATCCCAAAGCTCCATGTTCAAAGTAAACAAGAAATTCTAAGACAAAGACGACAAACAACAACATCAGAAACGACCACCTTAAAATTTCCCCAAAACTCAAAAAGTTAAATCAGAAAAACTAAGGCATTTCTTAATTAAAGGGCACCAAAAAGATTTTGTCTTTAAGTTTGTTCATGAAAAAACACAGACATCCATCAACATGTATATTCAACGTAAGAAGGGAACTCACAGTATCGGTGGGCTGAACCATAATTTCGAAATGGCTGCCCTTGAGAGTCTTGACGGTAAGCTTCATTTGGGCAGTTACTTAGAGAAGAATTTGTGACGTGAAGAAACCCTAGAAACCTCTCTTCCACAAATCCAAAGAGAATTAGGAAAAGGTGTTTGCTAGTACAGGCATCTAGGCCTCCCTGGTTTTTCTTGTTTCCTTGGTAACTTGCTCCTCCCGCACGTGATATTCACGTGATTTTAATAATTTTAACCCCCCTTCCTAAAAAATGTAGTTACCCATATTGGGCAGCTTTGGTGGGTCCGTTGATTTCAGGCTTCAGCTAGGCCCAATTGCCCAGTCATACATTTATTACAAATTTAAAGACAAACTCTGGCCACATTTTCTAATTATGTAATATCTTCATATACATATTTACTTAATACTTAAATTATCCACTAAACTCTTATTAATAACTTTTTTTTAAAACGGAAGAACCCAAGTCGTTATCTTTAGATGCTCATAAAATAAGATAGAAACAGAAAGAAGATAACATTTTTTGGCCACATTCGATAAAATTCAATAAAGAGGTTATAATCTCTTGCGATCTGTCTAATTAAGGACTTTATTTCAGTGTATATATGTTGAAAAAATAACAAATGTTACTTTTTTATTAAATAAAAAGTAGTGTTTAAGTGATCAAATGTGAATAATTAATTGAATTTGAACCCACTTGGAAGTTCAATGCAAATTTAAATATTTTTTAATATATAAATTTTAAAAATAGAGTCAATTTAACATACCCTATTCACAAGACTTTCCACTTTACAAAGGTTAAAGGAGGGTCATCAATATACGCAACTTTTCCTTTGTAATTTTTATAAAGAGATTGTTTCCGTAATTCGAACGTATGACATTATTGTCACAAAAAAAACAACTGATCTCTGCTTCAAGTTTTTAAAATAACATCATTTTATTTAAATACGTTATTTTTATTGAATATATCCGAATGTTGAATTGAACTTTAAAAAATTTAAAATTCGCCTCAAATATTAATCAATTCAAATCAAAGTAATTGACCTTTAAATAAATTAGACCAAAATTAGGCACAGACTTCATCTTTACAGTAACCATTCATCAAATTATGCTGACTTGAAATTTTATGTGAAATTTTTATTAATATTCAATTATTAGGACAATGAATTATTTTATATAAGAAAATTTATATTTTTACTTAAAATTTTAAAGACATTAAATTGTAAGATTATATATATATATATATATAAGTTAATTATTCTTAATTTTGATTTATAGTAATTTAGTTGATAATTTATGAGAAGTAAATTATAAAATAAGAATCCTAGTATGCATATCTTACGTACATTTTCAATATTTTTTGGATCGGTTGATTTTGATTTTACCATCGAAAGAATATAAAAACATTTTATGAATTTTAAATTATTTTTTACCATTTAAAAAAAATTTCTTTATTATTTTTCTATTTCACCCAGAAATGCAAAATGAACTAAAAATAGAAGCTACGTTCAAAAAATGCATGCACGAGGCTTAGAATGTCTGAGATGGCAGAGCGTCGTCTTACTCTACTCGTGTTCAAGATCAGCTGAAATGAAGCAATTGAATGGCTTGGAGCGAGACAAATGGAGCTTGCAACTTGCAGGTGCCCTGTTTTTAGAACACAATACAGTCACTTGAAGTGGCATATGACTCTACAGAATCATAGGATTCAAGCCAATGTCTAAAACCAACATAAATCAGAATTTCCAACGGACTCGGAGTACAAGACCAGCTCCTCTCGCAAATATAGACCCTTTTTTTCTTCTTATCCACCAGTTTGCATATAAAACTACCATCACTTCAGTGCTTCTCATCATCTCACAATTCAGTGAAAACCAAAAAATAAAGAGAGAGAAGAACAAAACAAAACAAAATGGCTTTCATCAACTTCTCCTCTATTCTTGCTCTGTGGAGTTTGTACTCAGTTCTTTTCTGTGTCTCAACAGCCTTTAACATTACCAAAATCCTTGAGTTGCAAGAAAATTTCAACTTGTTTAACCAGTACTTGACTCAAACCCAGGTAGTAAGTGACATTAACAGTCGCCAAAGCATTACAGTTCTAGCTGTGGATGATAGCAATATTGCATCACTTTCTGGAGAATCGGCTGACAAGATCAAAGCAATCATGAGTGTGCACGTTATACTAGATTACTATGATCTGCCAAAGCTTAAAAATTTACCCAACAAGGGCACAATTCTCACCACCTTGTACCAGACCAGTGGCTTAGCGAGGGATCAAACGGGTTTCTTGAATGTCACCAAGAGCAATGGAGGAATTGCATTTGGATCAGCTGAGCCAGGATCCAATCCGACTGCGACTCTAATTAGGTCTATGGGTTCTGAGCCCTATAACATTTCAGTGTTGCTGGTTAGCAGCCTTATAATTCCTCCAGGTATTGGAGGTTCTAACTCCACCAACTCACCACCAACTCCTCCAAGCAAGTCTCCGTCGTCACAACCTCCGGCGGCTCCGGCGAAGCCTCCAGCTGGTAAGGCACCTGCACCATCACAAGGCAAGGCACCTGCGCCATCACAAGGCAAGGCACCTGCACCTTCACAAGGCAAGGCCCCTGCACCATCACGAGGAAAGGCTCCTGCACCATCACGAGGCAACGCACCTGCACCATCACAAGGCAACGCACCTGCACCATCACAAGGCCAGGCACCAGCAACCCCACCTAATGCAGCAGCGCCTACACCAAATACAGCTGATACACCAACTGCTGACACTCCTACGGCATCTCCTCCGGCGTCTGATAGTCCAGCACCTTCGACAGCAGTTCCTCCGGCAGCTGATGCCCCTGGTCCGGCTGCACAAGGTCCAGCAGCTGATAAGGCAGGTGCACCTGCTATGTATGCAAACAGGGTTTCTGTATTGGTTATGATTTTGGTCCAAGTTTCATGGGCTCTGGCTTTGATGATCTAAGCCGAACTTTAGGAGAATAACGAGTAGAAGTTCTTAGGTTTTTCGGGACTCAAAAATACGCAGTGACTCGTGTAGCTCTTCATAAGTGAAGCAACGCCTGTTTTATGGTGCTGAATGCAACTGCTTTTCTTCCTAAGTTTTTCTTCACTTTTTCGTCAGAAACTGATCAAAGTTTAGTACTCCATCCATGACATATATATACAACAGCAAGTAGCCATAACTGCAACATCAAGGCTGAAAACCATACCATTCTTAACTAAAGAGGTATTAAAATCAACTGTCGACTAAAAAAGGCTTTTGAATGTGTACTACGAGATGCGATTACTTACTATGGATGTGGAATTCCTCTGCCTCGAGGCATCCAACACTAACACAATATTATTGAGAAATATGTAATGCAAAAATAAAATAGAACGATAGAAACAATAATAATATTTTTGTTTCTATGTTCACTTTCCTTCTCCGGTGAAATCCCGACAAGCTTCAATCACTTTCCTTCTCTGGAACTGTTCCATCTAGGAATAAACTTGCTTAATGGTTACATTCTGTCGTTCTCATCAAATCTTTGTCACTTAACCGTACCGCAACTAGGTTATATTTCTTTCATCCCACAAATTTACAAGTTTGTTGCTCTCTCTCTCTCTTTCGTTTAAGCCTACCGAAAAGTAGAAAACTTTGTTTTGTTTTTCACTCTTTAACTCGTGAGTTCATCCACCCATCTCAAAAATTCCTCACTTGCTCACTATCCTTTACTGCTTTTTCTCTTTGTTGGGTGTTCCAAGTTAAAAGTTGGAAATCATAAATGCCGCTAATGATGATCATCCTCTGTAAAATACATTTTAGAAGTCGTACGCAAACATTCACATCTTACAGTTCATGAATTCTTATGATCCTCGTCACCTGTGCTCGAAAGATTCCACATTTCGGCTTTTTCCCCGGATCTGATGCTGTCCTCGTAACAAAAATTCTACTTTTTCTCCGTTATGGCTTCGACAACGCTTTCCTTTTGACTGCCGTAAAATGGAGCTGCTGCGGCCAAGTTTACATACCTTAGAGCATTACTAGATGACAGAGTCCTTCCAAGTTTGCAACTTTTCACTTTCTATGTGCCCCTTAAGTAGAGGTTTCAGATTGTCGACAGTTTTAGCAGGTTACAAGTTCTTTTGTGATTCTTCAAGCTCTAGATCTATCTAATTTTTGTTGACACCTCCCAAGCTAATTGCTATAGATTCCAAGGGAACTGAAACTTTTGAATTTGCTTATTCCTCTTGAACTAGAAAATTTTCAAACTTACTACGCCCGCTACTTGGACTAGTTTTTATTGAATATGGTCTTGCGGGTTCGTAATTTTTACTTCATTTCTTTTTTATAGCTCTTTTCAATTCCATGGTTGATTAGTGTACTCCTAGTTGTTGAACAGTTATAGCTGAGTTAAAATTGAAATTTTCACTAAAATTGAATTTTTTTTGGTAATTACAACTTTAAAGAATATGCCAACTATAAAGCCATAGAATGGTGTGTACGTTGGTTGTTCTTTCTGAGGACTCACAGTCGGTGAATTACTCACGATCTTGAAGCTGATAGGTGGGATCCCCTGCCAAGAATTTCAGGGCACAACTGCACTACAGCAACGAAGGATTGAGATACTGGATCAGCCAAATCTTTCAAGTCTTCTACGACGTATCTCTTCGTGTGTAAGGTCACCAGAATTGCGAGATGATCGGCCATATGACAATCCTGGACGACTTCTACTAGTCCCACACATCTCACATTCGCTCAAAATATCAGAATTATCGTATGTACATGCTTGGCATCTCCACACATCTGACACCCTCCTTCCAGTTTGAGCCCTACCAGTAGTTCCTCGACCAGAGATCCGCCGCTGCTGAGTCCCAAATAACCTCCCTGCAAGCCTTGCTGGCAAGCTTAAAACACTGGCAATACCATCAACAATAAGAGTCAATGGGTTTGACCCTGAATTCAATCCCCTCAACTTCAAATACAGACTCCCAGCAAGTATTCCTCCAAGGTGACCAAGAAACGAGACACCAGGCACAAACAACTGGATTATAATCAACTCTGCCCACGCAGCATAGCGTGTCGGTACCACAACTCCATGTACGTAGCTATATGCTTCAGACTGAGAATTGAGAACAACTTTCATGGCAAAGAGGACACCAGAAAACCCAGCAGCATACTCGGAATAAAAAGGTCTGCCATAGTCCAAAAACAAAAGGAGAGATTTGGCTAATAGTAAGGTGATCCCCTGAGACATTGTGAGTAGAACACCAACCATAGATGCAAACTGAGCACTCCCCATTGAAGTTTCTAACTGTACACCCTTCCATAAAAGAGACATCATATTGTAGAACAGATGAGGTTCCCCCACATGGTAGAATGCCGAAAGGAAGAATCTTTTGAGGTCCCTATGCTGTTCAATCAAAACCACATTCAGAATACAACAAGACCCTTAATGTACAATGGATAGCAAATAGCAACTTCACTATAGCAGATAGCAACTTCACTCTCTAATTTCGACTATGCTAAACATTCCACAGCTAATCAAAATACCAAGCTCTACTCCAAGATTCTTTTCTCGACATGGCCGCACATCTTATAGGTACTTATAGGAACAAACAATTATCATCCATTCACCGTGGAGATAAAAATGGATTCTTCAAGCTAAATAATTTCTTTTATTTGTTGACATCAAAAGACAGAAAATCGAACGAACGTCTGTTTCTCCATTTGCATCGAGTAAATTAAGCAATATACAGATCGAGTCTTGCATTTACCCAGTAATTGAAAAAACGAAAAGGGTGTACATCATTATGTGGAAATATAAACCAAAAAATTGAGTGAAATTAGGGGAACGAGAAATCAATAGAGAGAATAAACAATTCGAATGATTACCTTTAGGATGAGGTAAGGATTGAACCAGACCTCATTAATCGAAGGAATTAGATGGTGAAGAAACGCAGGCCTCAGGTAACAAATAACGTTGGCAGCCAGAAGCGCCGCTGTCACCGGCGGTTTCCACGGTAGCCTATAGTATTCGCTCGCCGCGTGAAGCGCCAGCAGCGGCAACATCCCTCTCGATGCTCCTCCTCCCATTTCTTTCCCGTCGCCACACTCCACCGTCACTGTCGTTCGTTGTTAATCGTCGATAATACGATATCTAGTTCTCGTTCCCAGTTTTCCTTTATATATATATATTTCTCGAACAGTATTTAAGCTAAACTGATTATTTACTTAATAACTAACTTTACTTGGACCCCAAGCAATTCTGGATTCTCGCGGCACCTTCCGGACTCTCACCAATTTCATCTTCAAATAAAATATCTTTTTTGAATTAATATATATATTCTTTTGTTTAGTGGAATTTCATAAAATTTGCAATTTCGATGTTTTGTTTAAAATTTAGTTTAACTATTATCAGAATAATTTTGTTTTTCTAAATGTAAGGCATTTTTATATAATTCTATAATGAGTTAAAGTTGTTATTAATTTAAACGGAATTTATATATTAAATAGAGGTGTAATAATTAATTTTGCATATATTAAATTAGATACGAGAATGAGTCGGCCTATATAGGCTAATGTTGCTAATTTTTATAAATAATTTTTAAAAATTAAAAATATAAAATAACGTCTTTTTTTAATCGAGTCTAAGCTTAAATTACCTAGGCTCAATCCACCCGATAGCTAACTCTTTTCTTTTTATTTAGAAAAATTATATCTTAGATTAGTTTGGGGCCTAATTTAATCCATAGGCCGATCCATTAAAAATACCTAAATTTAAATTTATGAGTCAACCCATTATTATCTCTATATTAAATAGAAGGTGAGCTTTCACTATTGTTCTTTTGTGACCATCACAAAAATAACCCTTTTGTAAAAATACAAATGAAAAGTTGCGTACGTTATAACTTTCCCTAAATTTTCAAAAAGTAAAAAACCTTGTAAACTGAATACGCTGATTTTTGTCTTTATTTTAGTACAACAATAACCTTCGTTAAATGTTTTGTTAACATGAAAGATCTAAAGAGATTCAATAATACGCAATCTTATTTCTAACTAGTAAAGAATCGGTTTATAATTTATAAATTGTCAGTATATGATTAAATCTATTCATTATAGTTTATAACTATTATGAGCGGTTTAATTTTATGAAACACATAAAAATTATTCATTAATAGGTCTTTGTGTGTCCAATCAAATGTACATTACGAACTGAATAGATCTTATGGCTTATTTGTAGGTTCTGATTTTTGTACTAAATATTTTACTTTTTTTTAACCGAAAACCGAAGTATATTAGGTTGTCGGATACACCTAAATCCTAATCCGACTCAACTCGTGGAAAGATTTATATAATTTACTTAAAATAGTGTGGATAAGTAGTTTATCTTATTATTACATTAGTGGTTATGTCATCGGCAACGCTCCGATAAATTCCTGTTGAGTAACGCGCGGAGATGTAATGATAAATATATAACCACTAAATTACAAATGACTCCTTACCTTTTGGAACAATTATAATGGCTTCAACTGATAGCTCTGCCATTAGGCTAAAGCTTAAATTGAAGCCATAAAGGAGACGAGAGGCGGCCTCTAAAAGTTAGAAAGGGGTAAACCCACTGCTGATACGTAAGTTTCTTATTGTTATGATTTATTATGATTATGCATTTCTAGCTTTGAATCTCTTCATCTCTTTCTCTCTATTCCCTTTTGTATTTTTGTTTAATTTCGGAGACGTAATTTTGATTTCTACAGGCTCATGAGCGTGTTTGGATTCAGATTCCCAGACAATATTGATTCATGTGAGTCAGGCATTCTATAGGGTCACATACTTACCATGTTTGTTGTAAGAAGTCTGTTTCAGTTTGAAGGAATTTTGCGTTTGCATTTCCGAAAAAGCACGGTTTTTTTTTAAAAAATTCCAAAGCACAGTTCTTTGCGTTGGATTTGTAGGAAAACTGAGCTGTGGGGACAAAGTTTTCCCAGTAGCCAAGCGCAGGATCCTTCTGTATTGGCTTTAACTCATCATGGTGTTATATGGGTGTCTCCTGTTTTAGTTTGGATGTTGTTTTAGGGTCTTCTTATCTGAATTTTATAGTTTTTGAAATCCTCCTGGGAAGCAATTCCCGTTTTGTTGCATCTTGGGGTAGAGAGCATGGCAAAAGATTTTGTTGGATCGTGCTACAACGTTGAGAATAAAAAGTAAAATTATTTTGTCCGAGTACATTGAGAAAAGTTAAGTGCTTTCTCTTTGTTCATAACTTGGATGTCTTTGACCCTATTTGCATTAACTCCAGTTTATGACTCTTCTTTTTGAAGCCTCCCTTATCTCTAGAAGGCTCCTTTCATAATTTGTTGAATCCCTCAGGCTGTTACTCTTGCTATTTGCTGCTTGAGCTGGAGTCTTAAGAGAGTTGCATAGGGACACCACTTTTATGCTTCCGGTACTGTTCATGTTTATTCCTTTAATTGTATATTTGATTTATTTAATTTTAGGGAATCTGGGCACCAGTCTATCATTCAGAGCTTGCCAGATGATCTCGCTTTAAGATGCTTGGCAATGGTGTCTCATGGATACCATGGACTGATTGAAACTGTTTCCAAGAGATGGAGAGACATAATCCGCAGCTCAGAATATGCCAACTTGAAAGCTAAAGAAGGATGGTGTGGGAATTGGCTGTTTGTTCTTACAGAAGAATCTAACAACCAGTGGATTGCTTATGATCCTGAAGCTGATAGGTGGCATCCCCTTCCAAAATATTCAGGGTATGCTCACCAGCAGCAACATTTTGGTTTTGCTTGTGCTTGTGTTAATAATCGCCTCCTAGTGATTGGTGGTTCCTCTGCACAACGTAATTCATCTCTTCTCCATCAAAAGCCTTTGATAACTAATCAGGTCCTACAGTTTGATCCATTTAAAAAACGGTGGAGTAAGGTGGAAAGCATGCGAACTCCTCGTTCGCACTTTGCTTGCAGTGTCATTTCTGGCAAGGTTTATGTTGCCGGTGGCCGCAACTTATCTTGCAATCGAGGGCTTGCCTTTGCCGAAGTTTATGATCCAATAACTGGAAAGTAAGATTATTGGGACAACCACAGTTTTTACTTTAAATGTCTTGAAAATCCCCGCATTTTGCTTGGTAACTTAAATTGCTTCTTACATATCACCATAGTTAGAGACTTAGAGGATTTAGCTTTGTGTTTTAGAAGTGCTAATGTTTAAATTTTTTTTGAAATGGTAGTCTTTACTGTCTGGATTAGTGTTTCAGCTGCTGATTAATCTCTCTCTCTCTCTCTTTTTCTTTTTCCAAATTTTCTTGTCAAGCTTGTTCTTAATAATTGCTTCATCTACCTAATGTTTGAGATGTTGATTATTCTCATCAAGGAATAGTTTGTCTTATGTACTTAAGTTTTACATATTGACACTTGAGATTAGACTTTTGTAGATGTTCAAGTCACTGCATCTAAAGTATCGAGTGCTTTTGAACTTTAAGCAATGAAGCTGGTACACAATTTGCAGAAGAAAACCTTTCCATATTAACACTTCCACATATTGCTTACCCTCATGGAATTGCTCTTATTGATTTTTATGTCATCGGAATTGTGTTGCACCATGTTACTGTGATTGGCTGGTCAAATTTTTATACCATTTTAATGCAAATCACAGTTGAACTTAGAGCCACCATTTGCCGAAATGGGGTTCACAACAAATTGAGATTTCATTTTGCACCTAATCACAACAGTTCATCTTTTGTACCAAAGCTAGAATTCCCTTTAACACTTTCTGACCTTTTTTTTTAATTGACATAGACGGAGGACCTTTGGTAAATTATTAAAATGTTTATCATTTGAGAATACAAATTCTTGTTGTACCAAAGAATCAATCTTCCTTTTTGTTTTAGTTGTTGAATCTCTCTTTGTTGATTAATGCATTAGATTCCCAATCCTCATTAGATCATCATAATTGCTTGTTATCTTCCCCAATTACTCGTTCATCTCTTAATGCGTGGCTAGAAGTACATACTTATCTGATATAATTGATTCCTTCTTCTTTCTCATGTCTGGAAATCAAGTTGATATGGGCACACACAACAGTTTTGGTTTCATTTAGTGATCTACTTAAATCCCTATTATCTCCTTTGCTCTGGAAATTGATTTGGCTTGATTATGACTGTTTATCACTGCAGATGGGAGGACTTGCCGCCAATGCTAAACCCACAGATGGACTGCATAGGCTTTGCCTACAAAGGGAAACTTCATGTTTTGAGTGATCAGGTAGGCCTGACAGATGTGAACACATCTCAGGTTTTCGATCCATGTAGTAAAACATGGTGCACAGTGGAAGATGTCTGGCCCTTCTCCAGAGCAATGCAATTTGCTGTTCAGGTGATGGGTGATGATCGAGTTTATACTGTTGTTGATTGGGGCGAAAGCTTGATTAAAACAAGGGACCATGAAGGAGGAGAATGGTACAATGTTGGTTCAGTTCCTTCAGTTGTTCTTCCTGATCACAGAAGGGTATTGGAGGCCTTCAGTTATGGCTTTGCTGCTCTAAGGGGTGAGTTGTATGTTTTAGGTGGAAAGGTTCTCAAGTGGGAAGAAGCAGGAGCTGGTAGGTTTGACATAGTGAGATTAGGTTTAGTTAGAGTCTGTAATCCTGTTATTAAACCTATAAAATGGAGAGAAACTAAGCCCATGTATGGCACAGCATGCGGCTCTATACTAGGATGTGCATCTCTGGAGGATCAGCGTCCATTGTGATCAACATTTGTTTATTATTGCTTCATATATTTGTCATCTTGGTAACGTACTTGAGACATTTGTATGAGACGACTCATCCACTTCACGCCTTTCTTTCTATAAACCTACTTGGGATTTTCAGAAGGTAGGAAAGGTGGATCACAGATAACCAGAGTCCAGGTCAGATCGAGGTTTACTTTCTTGGAAGAAAGAGAATTAGAGTATTTTAGCTATGATCTAGAGTGCAACAAGAGCCTTAATTCTTCGGTATGCTATGTGGATATCATTAAGCATTCATCAAAAAGTAAGATTGCTAAGATACAGAAACATAGTTCTTAATTTAATCTACAACCCTCTCCGTCGAGGGCATTTACAGAGTCTGCAATGCACGTAGGGGGTCATCCATGCAGAGCAGAGTGGTTGAAAGCTGGAAATTCAGTGACAGAGATTCAAAGTCCACTTCAATTTGTTCCAAGTTCAAATTAGTTCATATAAACTAAAGTTGATATTTTTCAAAAAAAAAAAACTAAAGTTGATAGTCAACGTGTGCGTGGTTGAGCGCAACGACTCAGCAATATCAGAATAATGTACTTATACTAACAAAAATGTATGAATAACGTAAAGTTTCAGAATGAATAATAAGTTGAACCGAAACAATTTGAGAAAGGGAAAGCAAAAACTAACTTGGAAAAATCAAAACTTGATGGTTATATCGTTCTCTATAGATTCGAGCTTGAAGCCGTAAAACCAGAAGTTCCGCCTTGTAAACTATCGTAATACTGATACGTTACAACTTACAAGTATTCTTCGTCTTCCACTTGTTCATGAATAAGCTCTGAGCTAAATGCATTTCTTTTTCCAATTCAGCATATGAGCTCTTCGTGCTTTTCTTTCTGCACCAACAGTATTCTTGTGTTCGACTACTATGTGCGGTACCAGCACCGTCCCACTACTAACGTCGCATCCATAGATGTTCGTGATCGAAAATTTTTTCCTTGGAATGTAACTCTTTGATTCTACCTTGAATTTCAGGGTCATTTCAGTTCAAAGAAGTTCCTGCTTGACATTCAACTATTGACATCCATGTCTTTGGAAGCAATCACCTTGGCGGTCCAGTGTAGCACCCTCCTATTCAAAGAAACGACCTTTGGGGTTAGCGAGGTCCGTCGTTGATTCTGAAGTGGAACTGTAGAAGGATCAACTAGTGGGTTTAATTTTCCAAGTCCAAAGTCTTGATGAAATAAAGATCAGTTAGCCCGGTTATGGTATGCTCTTTAGCGACGTGGTGTATTGGCTCTTTGCAACCTCCGGTTGGCTTCTTGTTGCCGGTCACAACCTTGAATATGGGGGTTTTGACGTTTTAGCTTATGCTTTGCTTTGCTCATAATACAGGGAAGAGACTCAAATACCGGGGGAGATGAGAGTTGGAAAAGAAAAGAGTTTTTTTTTTTTTGTCTTGAAGCTTGTTGGCTTCATTAGTTTCTGAAAATAAGGTATTCAACATTATTCCTTTCCTTTCCTCTTCCTTTCGTTTACAGGATTTTGCTTTCTTGCTTCGTCATGGCTTCTATTGAGGCTTTCCTCTGTTTTATATTTCTTGGAAGCTTTGTGGAATCTGAAAATAATTGAAAGATTATAGCATATTAACATTGGTTTGAAGCAGCAATTTTTTGTTTGGATTAACAAAGGAACGAAAAAGAGAAATTCCTTAAAAAATTCACCGAATTGTTGGTTTTATCTCTAGGTTAAGTTCTACTCTTGTTAGTTAATCAACAGATCATTACAATTGGCAATCTGCTTCCAAGTGTCTACATTCTGTTAATATAATTTCATGTGAGCCCTCTTGTTGAATTTAATGCTACAGAGTTCTGTATATAGTTGCCTGTATTAATTAGAAAGCTTTGTATGTCAATACCCCAAGCTTGACAATGCTTATGAGTGTAAGGGAATTTTATTTTTTCTTTGCAAACAGTACTCTAGCAATGGAAGATGAAAACTTGAAAGCACAAATCCCTGTTAAAGAAATGGGACGGAAGAAAAACATGTGAAGGAAGAACCTTCAATTAGCAATGAAAATGATGATTCATCTGCAGAAGGATGAAGATGAGAGCAAAAGTGATGTCTTACCCCTTTTTGTTATTAATTGACATTTTAATAAAGTTTTTTGGCATTTGAATTGCTATAATGTGGTTATATAGTAATTTTTAGACTAATATGTGCACTCTTTATTTCAATTTCCTTTTTCTTTATAGAAAATAAATTTACTGCTACATTATGGTTACTATTGTCCTTTTTTCTTTGTTTGATGTCCTCTTTGTCTATGCCTGAGTTCTGGTGCAAGCCGTCATCCCCTTTATAGCCAGTTGATTGCCAAGATACATACCTTTAGTGATTCATCAATTTAAGGTTACTGGTCATTAATTGCTGTTGTACATGAAATTCATGGAGGGCTACTTCTGAAGAGGAGAAAGTTCAAGCAAATTGATAAGCCAATAAATAATCCAGTGCTCCAAGAAGCAGAAGTTCATCGACAGGTTGGTGCTGGTCTTACGAAATTGTTTTCTTCTACTTGACATTTTCTGTTATCTGATTTAACTTCCTCTTTGCATCTGGTGCAGAAGTACATGAGAAGCATCATGAAGCCTGGATTGTTAATGATTGACCTCTTTGAGACTATAAGCTAATATCAGAAAATAATTTGCAAGCAGGGATTGCTGCTCTCCTAACTGGTGAAGTCAAATTGATCTTGTAGGGTTTTATTTATTCCAAATCTTTGGATTTGCTCTTTCTCTTTAATTGGAAACTTGTTCTTGTTGTCAGGGTTGCTGCACAATGGACCCAAATAGTGGAGATAAAACTGTGCTTCAATATGATTAATTGATAAAGTTGGATCTGGGACCCAATGATAGCTGCTCCTTGAGCAAAAATTTCAATTTGTTGATTGAATTTTTAGGAAATATACTGGTATAGTTTCCAGTTGGAGAAATTATTGGAAATGGATGATCGTTCTATTCATAGGTTATATTGTGGACTGTGCTTTCACTGTGGCATTCAATCCTATGTTTGATCCACTTCTTGAAGTTTCACCCGAGGCAACTAATACGGTCATCAAGGTGTTGAACTTTTAATCCTCATTAGGTAATTCCTTATTAGTTAAAAAATGTTGCTTGCATAAATTCTTAATTGACCTGACCAGTTTGAGGAATTTTGGGTGATGATGAGGCTCACTTTTTATGTCTTCTAAGGCTTTGTTGCATCATCTGGCTCTAGTTTTCTCTAGGAGTTGAATGCTCTTTTTCCTTTTTTTTTTTAATGGTATTAGATAGGAGATCTCTCAAGTAGGATTAGATTATGAAGTAATGAAACCGATTTGTACATATACATATAATTGCATGTTATCATTCTTACTGCTTTTTGTACTTGACATACCACAATCTTGAATAATTGATTCCTACTTCACTGTGCTGCATAGCTGGTACGCTGTTCTCATGATTGTGAACTTTGCTATGTATCAACCTTTTTTCTCCAGCACATTCGTTTTGAAAAGTAGCATTTTCAAGCATCTGGTATATTTGCTTCTTTGGATACTGAGTTTTCTCTTGATAGCATCACCCATGTGCGAATTACCCTTTGTTCTTTGCAGATGTTCACATGGTTAATTGACTTCTTTTTCCATTTGCAGTTAAAGGTATCCGGAAACTTGAATGGACACAGCATTGGGAGCTGACTTGCATGTGTTAAGCATATAGCTAGCATTCCAATCTACGGTCCATCAGAGCGAAGGGTTAGGCGGTTATGGTTACAGCACCCCGGCTGAATCCGCGATCCATGCTGGAAAATCTGTTCCTATAGTTAAAGGTGGAGAGTGGACAAAAATGGAGTATGGCTGATTCTAATCAATTGTTTTTGCAATTGAAACATTTGAATCAACAGGTACTGATTCTATTCAAACTTTCTGTGCAGAGATGGCTGCTGATGAGCAGTATGATCTAGAATGTGCTTAGTTGTTTATGTTTCTGTTTAGGAAAGGGATGCGTAAGAGAAGATCTAAAATGCAGCCATCATATGGAAAATTTTGATGCTGGCCATATCCTGCTGAGTCTGCCAAGAGCGAAGCAACTGCTAGCAACAATCAACAAGAACTTCTCGGCATTGCTCTTTTTGTAGATGTTTTTTAGATTGATCAGGAAAAACGAAATATTTGGTGGCATTAAACTTGTGCGATCCTGGCATCATTCAGGTACATCAAAAACTCACCTTAATCTTGCATTAATTTTCTATTTAACTTCCCATAAAGATGTCAATATATTTGATGGAATAAATAAAATGTTCTGTTATCTATTCAACATTGAATCTTGAACACTCTTAAATGGTTCTGTCTGATCAAATAAGGGATGAGACTGCTCTGAATGTTTGAACTAATCATTAATAATCGGCTTCATTGATACCGCCTTTCTTTTTTCAGTTTGCCACACTGCAAACTGAGCGAACGAAGATAAATCAAACCTAATCTCAAGGATATTCGTCATCTGTTGTCAGATGTTGGTTGAGTTATCAGTCAAAAATGTAGCTTGATCAATGGCTATACTATGACAATGAACTTCATCCTTGTGCCTTTCTGTTAATCACAATAATTCCTTCATTTGTTTTAGAGCAGCCATGCCCTCCTCTCTGTAATGCTCAGGGCAGCTAACTATCCCAATTCGAGCATGCTATTACTACGACCAACCTGCAAATAGTAACAAGAGTAAATGGCTAATAAGGTGTTGATGGCTGTTTTCAGTTTATGTAATAGATTAGAACACTGCCTATAATCCAAACGCTTCTTTCCTGCCTAAATCTTGTTGAATACTTAGGGGTGTGCAATGGCTAGAAACAAAACCTTTTTTTACCTCAATAAACGGCAACAAGAATTCCAACCTCCACTCAACTAAGGCATGTTGTCCAAAGTGCACCATTTTTATAATCATGCTCTTTGCCATGTCTGTACAGAGGCTGAGTGGAACACAAGTTGTCGAGAGCAGTAACAAGTCTTGCCCATTAAGGATGAGTTTTTAATTCACGTTTCTAATGGAAGCTGGACTAAGTTCCTAGTTGTTTGGAAGGAGCAACAGGTGAGCAGCAAAGGTGGAAAAAGGCTTCATGTTCTCTTGATAATTGGTTATCAAATACGTTGTTTGGTTAATTAACAGGAAATTAAATTATCATTCGAAACGTATAATCAAGTGAAAATCACTTCTCAAACAAACGATAAAAGATGAATTTTTACAGAGTCGATATTTGTTTAGAGAAAAATAAACTTATTTTCTATTTTTTTCTTAAAGGTATTTATCTATTACGACATCCTCGATACTAGTCAGCGAAACACCGGTTTCCAATCCCACTTGAAACTGGTAAGAAGTTGTCTTCATTGGTTCTCTTTCTAGCGATGGCAGCTGCAACCACCACCGTGGCAGCTGCGGCGGCGGCCGTTAAGTTGATGAAGAAAGGTAGTGTAATGAGTGTGAGTGTCCAAAGGATTCGAACTCATCTGGGTATCGCCATTTGTTCCTATCAACATCGAATTCACCAACCCAAACAATCTCTTCTCGTTTCTAACTATAGTACTAATACAAGAAATGGAAGGTACGACGTTTGTGGTTTCACTTGCTATTGCACAGCAACTGGTCCACCACAAGCATCAACGCTGCCGGAAGCTGAGTCGTCGGATTCCGGTGAAGGTGGTGAAGATGAGAAAGAGAAGTTGACAAAAATTGCCAACTTGCTTGATATAAGAGTTGGTAAGATAATAAAAGCTTGGAGACACGAGGAGGCTGATTCCCTTTACGTGGAGGAGGTTGATGTCGGTGAAGCTGAGCCTCGTGTAATATGTAGTGGCCTTGTTAAGTATGTTCCTATCGAACAATTACAGGTTGGTTTTCTCTGTTTCTCAATGAGGTGATGTTGTTGCGTTTCTATGTTTGTAATTTGGATAAAGATGTGATCTTTTTGTGTTTTTGGTTGAAAAATTGAAAACCCAGGACAGGAAAGTGGTTGTGTTGGCTAATTTGAAGCCTAGGAACATGCGTGGAGTGAAGTCAAGTGGAATGTTAATGGCTGCTTCTGATAGTTCACATGAAAATGTGGAGCTTCTTGAGCCTCCTGAAGATTCAGTTCCTGGGGACAGGGTCTGGTTCGGTTCCATTGATGTTGATCAAAATCTTCCTTCACCTGCCTCTCCGAACCAGGTTAATTTTCCCATTTCAACTCTTTCTTTTTCCTAAAATCTACAAGTTTCAAATTGTTTCTTTACTTTCTCAATTATTGTTTATACACATATACATGAAAATGTGGGACTAGAAATCAAAATAGGAAGCACACGACTCTATTTAAAATGCGTGTTGATACTATATGTTGTTTTACTCTTCTATAACTTTAAGTGAACTAAGGCAATCTGTGACCTGAAAAATATTGGTGTTGGTTCAGTCCTCTTGCATGACTTCACATGAACTGGAGGATTCTCTCCCCTGAAAGAAGTTTGATACTTGATTCATTTTTCCAAAGATAGGTGTGCAGAATAATAGTGTTATAAAAGCCCTGAGGAAGCCCTTGTTTTATTGTCTCTCATCAAACATTCTAAACACACTGGTCACCAGCCTATAATATCTTGCTTTACCTTAAAAACTCTTGCTTTTTCTTCACCCCCAACACGAACCACTATTTCTCGGATTAAGATATCAGACATGAGTAAAAAAGGTTGTTATCACAGCCAAAGAACCAATGTCTATTGAATTATTTCATTGATTCTTGTTATTCTGGATTGGTGTTCTGTGTTTAATCTGCAGATTGAGAAGAAAAAGATATGGGAATCAGTGCACCCGCATCTGAAAACAGATGATTCATGTGTTGCTATGCTTGAGGATCATTTAATGCATACATCTTCTGGTGTTGTGGTATGCAGATCTTTGAAGAATGCCAGCATCTCTTGATCTTGCTATTAAATCGATATTACTTTGGCCTTTGTTAGGTTTTTTGGTGCTTGCTAATTTGTATCCCAACTGCAATTTGTAATTCTTCTTACTCTTTGCATAACTCTAGAAAAATTTGATTGGCATGTGATGCTAAAACTTAGGAATAATATTCTTTTCACTTGATTTACAGGATATTATGGAACTCTTCATGGTAATTCACATGTATTAGCTCAGCTTGCATAAGGCATTACTCTAAAATGCAATATAGCCACTAGCATTCAAGAACGTTTAGATAAGCCTTTAATGTACAAAAAATTGGCAATTTGAGTCATTGACCTTTATTTTGATGGAGAAAGTGTTTACAGCATTATAAAAATGTTGAAATAAGGGTGATGATTCACTTTTGAACAAATTATTTGCTTTTTGAATGTTAAAAAGTTTAATCAAGGAATTATAATGCATATAAGAATAGACATCAAGGGATCATTTGATCATCTTCCTATTTTGATCAACCAGGATGATGCATTTTCATGTGGAACAAGGTTATTATCTACAGTTTGCTTTTAACGTGCAAATGGTGAAAGGAAATCTGCAAAAATAGCAAAAGAAACAGGAAGCAAACATACATTGAATAATTAATAGGAGCAGAAGACAGTTACACTTGCTTTAGGCCACTCGGGATACATATGAGAGGCATAAAGATTCCAATCCCAATGACTTATTGATACATAGCAAATAAGGACATATGACTTGAGAACTTTTCATTCTAATAGAAATAGACTATAATTCAACCTATGAATAAATGCAGCATCTGGAAAGGCTTTGATTAGCTCTTCAACTCTTTTGAAATAGAAGGGCTGCACCTGGCACCGGCAGCCAGCTTCATAATTCTGCAAAAACAGCAAAAATATCGCCATTGATGTAATCGTTATCTACCAAACTGACCAAAAAGTAGCTTTCCTGCACCTGCAAAATTGAAAATCATCTCGTTGAATCGAGTGATTTCTTGTAGACGACGAAGAATGAAAAACATTATTTATGGAGAGTCTTACTTACCTCTTCAAGCAATTTTCTTGAAGGATCACCCTCTGGGTACAATGAAGCCCATGATCGAGACCAGATTTCAAATGCCTCATCCTTCCACACACTAAAGCTGGTCGGATCTACCACAGTTGGTTGAATAATTTCCTTTGCTGGGAAGACTCCCCATGTTACAGCATTAACATCAGCTAAGCCAATGTTAGACATCCAGCTTCCTCCTTTGTTCACAGCCATGTAAGTTAGATTGGAAAAACCCTTGCACTTATCAACAAGAGCACTCAACTTGTCCTTGGAGCAAAAAAATTCAAGATAAGCCTTCTGATAGACATAACCGCCTGGCCCTCCCCAACCTGTTGAGAATATGAACCCGTCAGATATGGTATTATATATTGCCAAGTACAGAAGAAATTTGAAAATAGACACCACAACCATAACTGGTAAGATCTTAAAGTGCTTGAACCTTTAATTGCAGCACTCATAAATAACACAATGGTTGAGCAAAACAAAATCCAAGCTCCAGTACAACATAACTATAATCAGTGACATGGAATGAAAATGTCATCATCCCTACGGTCCTGATTAACATATTCAACTTTGCAACTCAAAGGTGAATATATTATACCAAGGCAACCTCCTTTCCCCTCTTCCCTCTAAGCTTCCCCAATTTGAAGGGAGAAGCCATTGAAAAAAATTTCCTTGCCTTTTTAAATGTGAAAGAGCCCCTATTTTGTCAATTATCAGGTAAATTTCCCTTCTCCTCCAAATAGAGAAACTCCCCTTCATGAAGAGTCAGAGAAACCTATTTACTTACCAACGGATGGAGAATCAGATTTCTCCCCATTTACAGCTGGTTGACTATTGATTGTAAGGAAGCCTTTCAAGTTTATCTTGCCAAGATGTTCATTGATGATCTTTGTCTCGGGTTGCAGGCCTTCCAATTCAGACCAGGGACTAGTTTTCATCTTCCCAAGGCAGTAAGTCTTAAATTTCTGTTACCCAAAAAAATTGTCAAGTTAACAGGCTTTTACACAAAATAGTGCGAAAATAATGCAAAAAAAGCATGTCCAGAGCATAAATTATACCTCATAAATATCTTCAACACCTTTCAGAGGCACACCCCACTCGTCATGAAGTTTCTTGTCACGTGCACGAGGTCGCATGAACTGCGTAGGAAATCATGACTTGAATCAAGCCCGGTAAATGCTAAATAGCCACATTACGACTGACAGTTCAGGAACTTCAGTTAACCGAAAGACTATTTCAAACAAAAACAACTAAAGAAGCTCCTACTACACAGCATCCAGTTTATAATAGTTAAATCAAGAAATCAGAGACCAAGTCGAAAGACTTCATCCATGAACAAGAGGCATCTTGGTAAAGCTTCATTGATGTTAATAAATGAGAATAAAGAGCAGTATTCTGCATGTTGGGCAGTATTTGTCTTTAAAGAACAAAGACAACTACTCATTTGAATTCCAAAAACTTTGCCGTATTTTGACTTTGAAGGAAATATCAGCCAATATTTTGAGAACAATCTTTTCTATATATGGAAAATAAAGTTTTTGTATTAGCTTATGTCTAATTCTTCTAGCATCAAATTTGTTGCAATGTGGCATATAATGTATGTAGAATCCTACATGGCCAAAGAATCCAGACTCTTTTTATTTCATCTTATAATATGTATATACACACACACATGTAAAACAATATAGATTCTCATACCTGATGGTCACTCAAAGCACCATAAGATGCAGTACGAGAATCACCCCATCTGCCACGTGGATACTGGTCCCAACCAGTGGTCCTTAATAAGTAGCTCTTTGGACGATTAGCCCTGTGATCATTTAACTAGAATATCAAATTCATTGAAGATATAAACAGCTTTTTGAATACACTACTTTCCTCATGAAATAACTGGCTCAAAGGAATAGAGAAGTTCCAAATCCATTATATACCAAAATATCGGGCGGACATCTTCCTTCACACGGAAAACATTTGTAGGAGGTCTCCATGGTAATGACCTTGCAATCTTGGATTCTTCAATCAGACCAAGATTCTGCAAATGGAAGTCTAGTATTAATTGAAATTACTAGTAATTATCCTGCAATAATTCAATGCCCCTCCAGCCAAAATTAAGAAGACAGCTTAAAAAAACTAACCATTAATATGGCCAGAGCTGATTTCTCCATGTTCAATGTATAAAGATGCAAAGTCTTGATGCCGTGTGCCATAATCTTCTTGCACATTTCTGTTCCAAGGTGAACTCCATATGCTCTCACTGCTTCTTCATTATCCTTAATAGGCTCCAATGCAGCAGTAATCTCAGCTGGTATCTACAGTTCATTACAAATTCAACCATTTCACACAACAGATACCCTAAAAGATAGCTTACAGTATGCAGAATCATAGTCACGCAAAAGGAATTGCTGTTACTAAATTAAGAAGCTGACTTCTTCACAGCTCATAAGCAAAGTGAGCAGCGGGTCCTAGATGCAGCATAACTTCAGAATAAAAGCTTATTGACACGTATGTGTACAAAACACCAGAAATCAGCCTCGATTTAAAGGTGAAAGCTCGAAATATAATACCTTTGTTTTGCAAAAGCCAGTCATTCGCAAAAACCCCTTATAATTATTAATGGGCATGATACCAGGAACAATAGGACATTTGATTCCAATTTGGCGACAGTCGTTGACAAATTTTAGAAAAATATCAGTATCATAGAAGAGTTGAGTAATAATCAGATCAGCTCCCGCATCCACCTATAAGAATCAGAACACCAGATTAGAATCACATACTACAGAGGAAGCAGTGTCGGCTTAGAATTTATTTCATCAAACACAGACAGAGAATAAAAGGAAAGACCTTTTGCTTCAAATAAGCAAGATCTTTCTGATAATTCTCTGGCGTAGCCACTCCATCACTGCCAATCACATCGGGATGCGCCTCTGAGAAACAATTTACGTAACCAAACAGCAAATTTAGCAAACAAAGAGCAAAATTTCACAAAAGAGGAGTGAAAGGCTAAAGAAAGAACCTGGATAACCAGCAACAGTGATGCCAAAGTAATCACCATACTTAGATCTGATATGTTTAACCTGCAAAAAAGCATAAAGTTAACTTATGTTGATCAAACCAAACAGTTACTAAGCAACTAGAAGTTTCAGTTCAGTGCATTACGAGATCGAGAGCGCAAGCGAAGCCGCCTTGGATCTGAACGAACTTGTCCTGGCCGTGTGGAGGATCGCCGCGAAGCGCGAGGACGTTCTGGATTCCATTAGCCTTGATGGCGTCAAGCGCGTGGTCGATCTTTTCCACAGGCATATTCGTGCAGGTCAAATGCATCATAGTCTCGACGCAGACGACGTTCTGCATGCGGTTAGCAATCTCCAGCGTGAGATCGGCGGTGGAGCCGCCAGCGCCCCAGGTGATGTCGCAGAAGGAAGGATTATTCGCCACCATACGGTCCATTCTCTCGAAGAGGTTCTCGACGCCATCTTCTGTCTTGGGAGGGAAGAATTCGAAGGAGAAGACGACCTTGTCGGAGGTGGACCCGCCATTGATGGTGGCTCCCTCCACTCCATGAGCGGACCTTATCTTTTCTATCACCTTCATTGTTTCAGATTCAAATTGGGTGATTCAGTGAGAGAAGAGGAAGAAATGGGAATATATTTATATACAAAGCTTAAACGTGGATTTTTCTCAAGTATTGTTACCTAAAAAAACTAATTAGTGTTGAAAACTTGGAAGTGTTTACTGCAAAAATAGTTGGTGATGGTTGGGTTGGTAAACTCAACAACCGCCGAGGAATTGGCGAGTAGAATAATATCGAAGGAAATTATATAATTAATGAAAAAAAAGAGGCAGGGGAAATTCATGTTATTAGTCCATGTTAGCTTAACATTTTCAATCTTACCTACCACCACCCGAACCATCCCTAACTTGTACTTCCTAAATCATTGTACAC
>JAOQMS010000005.1:6382604-6394827 GCA_027563885.1 Erythroxylum longipes
ATTTTGGAGTAAGAAAATAAATTGAAACTAACTAATAAAAACAAATTAAATATAACATGTGAAAAATGATAAAATTGGGAAATCCGGTAGGGATCCGATTTTTTGGTTCAATCGTAACCTACACCCTAATTAAGCATAATTTATTAATTTGTTGTTCTTTTATCTCTCTTATCAATTATTCGTCGTAGATTAAAAACAAGCTCTGTTAATCCCGATTTTGCCTTAGATCCTAGTTAATCATGAAGCGCTCGTTAATTAACCCTATGTTATGATTGCTCTAATGATTCGGAATCATTAGTTGCTACATATGAATCGAAAATACAACGATTACGTATTGCATTTGATTCTAGCAATGAGTTTTCATGAAAAACGATTCAATAGAGCATTAAAATCATCTTCATTCAAATACCCAATCAATCTACACAAGATAACATAATCAATTTCTAATGAGAGAAAGAAAAAACAAAACAATTAAAAATGCTTAACCTTGGTTGTCGGCGTTGATATCACCTGCGAACCAGTGTCGGGATCTTAGCCTTCCATGGGTCTATCCCAAGAAAAATGCTTCAACCCCTATAAAAAAACCCCAAACTGAAACCCCTACTAGCTGTCTTCACTACCGCGAACTCTTCTGTTTAGCTACTGTTCATCGATTTGACAACATTTAGACCACCATCACTATTCACCCTTTCTTTCTTCTCTTCTCATGCAGCTCTCTCTATTATCACTCACGCCACTCTTTATCTTGGTTGTCTTTTATGTTTCGCGTTTTGCTCCTTTGGCTATCCACCTGTTGCAGCTGCTTTGCTTCATGTGATGTCGTTTCCTCTTGGCTCAGCTGCTAGCATTTTACACATTTGTTATTGTCGTATTAGTCAGCATTAAATTTATATGCACAGGGTTGTCCCATCTCATACCTTCATCTTCTTTGTATTTTCAACATATATCTCCTTTCTTGGCATTTTCATGTCTTCTTCTTCCTCCATGAAGACAAGTGAGTATTAGCCTTCCAAAAACAGCCCAAATGTAGTGCTTTCGACTCGCTTTAATTTCTTTACTTCTAAATTGTTCCTAAAATTATATATAAATTAAAGTGAGTATTTTAAACATTTTCGTGTCATTAATCGCTAAGTTTAAATGATTAAATATATCAACAATTAAACACATATAAATTCTCTACCTCCACAATATCCCAAGCTAATGGATACATCCCTCCATCACCATCCCTCCTAGCTGCACTCAATAGCTAGCCTTGGAATTTTGTCTTTAGAAAGTAGCTATCAATACCAAAAATTGGCCTTAAATGCCTCCATCCTCTTTTCATGGCATAAAAGTAAGTGTACATTCTTTTGAATTAGACAAAAAGAAGTATGAATAAATGTCATAAATATAGTTGTCGATGATATGTATAAATTTAATTTCTTGTAACAAACAAGTTTCTTCATTCCCTGCCAACTATTAACTCTACTGTCGATTCTAGATTACTAATCCTCAACTCAAATACGTATCATTGTAGCTTGGCATATTTATTCACATAATCAGTTGCCCTCTCTTTTCTCAATCTCTTTTTCACTGCTCTACATATACTTAACAAATATATTAAGTTTTTCTCTACATTATTCAACAATATTCGTCGTTGAGATACTAGGTTTCTCAATTATTCTTTCCCTAAAATGTCTCATAAGGAACTTAGTTGAAACCAATTTAGGATTATTGGTAGTAAAACAACTATGCTCAGGATTGTTTGTCTTCATTTTGAAGCACGGTTTATTCTTGTCACAACCAATATACAACTCCAATGGATGTCCATCGATACATGTAAATTTGATCCTATGACTTTCACTTTTTTTAAACTTGACATTGTATCTGTTCGTACTATATAATCCACAAAAGAATCTCTAAATTCTTTAGTTGATCCAAACTTTATCCTCAATTTCCAATGTGCTGCCACATTAAATGGATTATGCTTAATATTAGTACTAGGTCTTCGCAATGATTCACTAGGCTGTTCTTTGCTTGGATATTCATCACTATCAATAAAACTACCACAATCAGTCGAGTTAATTTCAACTACTTGGTTATCATTAGGAATGTTAACTTGTATAAAACCCTCGTCCTAGTCTCTATCATAAACATCCAACTCTTCATCGAATCCTACATCAATTCCTTCGTCAAGTTTTTCACCAATTTCTTTACTAACTCCTACACTAACTCCTTTGTCAACTCTTTTATCAACTTCTTCGCTAACTCCTATACTAAGTCCTTCGTCAACTCCTTCACCAACTCCTTCACTAACTCTTTCAGTAACTCCTTCACTAGCTCCACAACTTCCCTCTTCATCCTCATTATGTTTATCCTCTCTTCCAGTTATAGGCAATATATCAGGTGGAAGGATTAGGGTGTCTAACAAAAGAGTTACATAAACATCAATTAGTTGGTAGATTTTCATAAGGTTAATGAGCCTTAGACAATTTTATTGTGATTCAATAAATCCCAATGACTCGCTAAACTGAAAATTGGGTACACTATAATAGGCATTATGTACTTGAAGGTATCCTAACTCCTTTCTCATCTTACATATTTGTCTGTAGCTAACATAATTAAGGCTCAAAAACACTTGTTTGCCTGTTAACATATTTCAACTCCAGTTTTACCCCGAACTTTCCACTATAAAACAACCTTATCCTACTAAATTGGGCCATCATATACATGTTCACAATAAAGTGTAGGGATGAAAATTTGGCCCAAGCCCAGGCCCAAGCCCAAGTTGACCGGGCCCTGGGCCAAGCTCGGCCCAAAGCTATCTAGGCCCTACCTAGCTCATGGCCTGGTTAACTCAAGTTTAGCTCGTTGACTTCGGCAAGCCCTGCCTAACCTGAGACTCGATCAGAAGAGACAAACTACATCGTTTTGCCAAAAATGACACCGTCGGGTTGGGGGTCGGGCCATGGATCGGTCATCTCATAGGTTGGGCCAAGCCCAACCTGACCCATTGCCAACCTTAACAAAGTGGTGTTTAAGTTTCACATATTCAGTCTCTTCGAGAATATGTAAATAGGATTCTTGGGGCTTTAAAAGATCCTAAGGTTTGAAATGTTAGCCTTTAGGAAAAATATTGTAAATCACTTCAAAAGGATTTGGGTTGTAAAACCCATTTTCAATCGTTAAAATATTTTGAAAATGATCTTTATCAAAAGTAATTGCTTTGAAAAGATTTTTTATTTGAAATTTGTCAATCTTTTGAAAACTTTGTTGGTAAAATCTTTTTTGATTTTGGCTTATGTGAAGAAATATTTTTATTGCATTTGCAGCAACTTTTTTTGATAAAATTTGCTTTAGAGGATTTTCTTCAAAGGAATCCCTCAGAGCTATTGCTAACTTTGGTGATAAACAATTAATTGACTATATTTATATACCCACATTTAGTGTATTTTGATTATTATTTAAGATTCTTATGGCATTTGTGGCACTTAATCTTCTTCAAGTGTGTTTTCAGGAGATAATTGTCTTCAAAGACTAAAAGGAGAAGAATTCAAGTGAAATTGTGGTATCGAATGGAAGAATTGAAGCAACCTTGGACTTACACAAGGGTGCATATGATTGTGTAAGTTACTGTGAACGTTTGGAGCTTTCAAGACACTGTTTCTGCCCATGTGAAGCTACACGACCATGTATATTAACTTACAAAGGCATGTAAGTGCCTATGTAAAGTCGCAATTGGGGGGTTTTTAGACCTACACAGTTGTGTAAGTTATCGTGTATGTTTCAAAAAACCTAATTTTTGTTATAAAAGGATATTATGATGACTACAACAAAGAGAGGCAGACTTAAGGATCATGAGAGACACGAAAAGAAAAAAAAAACACCAAAAAGAAGGGCTACATATCATAAATAAGAAGATCAAAAATGAAAACACCAACATCAACTCTAGATTTCTAGATTTCCCAGATCAAGGCTTCAAGCTAATTTCATTCTCTTTTCTTATTCTATTTCATTGCCTTATATGTTGAACCTGAATAGTTGTGTTTTGAACATAATTATGGATTGCTAAATCCATATTAGAGTTTATTTTTGAATTGTTTTGTTTAAAATTTATCTTGCTAAGTTCAATATATTATTTCTTTGTGATATTTGTTGCATTCATCCTTAATAAGAAATCGAGAGATTGAATCAAGGTATTTATGTTAAGTTGAGCAACGAGAGTTAGTACCTTAATAGACTTACAAGTATTAGGTTAATAAACAATTGAAGAGATATTGTAATTGCGAGTTAATTATCTTTAGGATTACTTCAAATCTAATTAAGTAGTTAAGAGTAGTTTTGAGAGATCGGGAGATTACAACTCTACTTTTATCTATTTCAATTGGGATTACTTAATTAGATCTCGAAATAGAGTAATAATAACCTTTGGATATCTAGGATCAAAGATAATTGAATTAATAAGGCCAAGACCAGCCAAAAAAAAGATAGAATAATTCCTAAGTTTCCCCTATTGATAAATTCAATTTTCATTATTATCTTTTATATGTTTAATTGTTAAGTTTTGCTAGTTTATTTTGATTTTCAATTAATTCAATCTTTTGTTACCTTAGACAAAGTGTGATTCAAATCGTTAAATGACTATATTTAATCTTCTTGGTAAAGATATCTTTTGTACTACAATATATGATCCTTATACTTTCGGTATTGCATACATTAAAACAAGCAATCAATAACTGTGGGGTAGTTGATAAATATTGCAACTAATATGAAATGTTGATCATTGATGATGAGGACATTGAGACCTCACATTGGGCTTTAGGTAGAAAAAGATATGTCTTTTCTTTTTCTAGCATTTCTTTCAAGGATTTTACTAGGTGTTCAATTATAGGCTTTGAAGAAGATGGATTGTGTTGGCTTTTTGGGCTCTTGTTGGCATAAGGTGAAGGAGTAGTTTTCAAGATCATTTTTTAAATTGCAAAAATTCTCTGGTTAAGAAGTAAAGGATAAAATTTGCTTCACCTTTAATAAATTTAATATCAAAATTAAAGATACTTAAAATCACTTGCCATGTGGTAGAAAATCCATTTAAAGCAATATGTTGAACATCTTTCAGTAAAAAATCTTTAGTAGTTTTGCAATCAATGTGGAAAAGAAATCATTGATTCAATAAATCACCTTGGAACTTTGAAATACATAAAACAATAGATAAAATCTCTTTTTAACCATTAAGCAATTACTTTCAATGGGATTCCAATGTCCCAAGATGTATTGAATAATTTGCCCTTTATCATTGATTGTTTGTTTTAAAATACGTCTGTATCCTTGATTAGAAGCATTCATTTCTACAATTTTAAACGTATTTGGGTCAGTCATATGCAAGATAGGGATGCCTCTCACCATTTCTTTGATTTTGTTTTACTAAAATAATGCGTTCTTCTGTCCAAGGTTTTGAATTTTTTCTCAATCTATCATAAAAAGGTTTACATAGCCTATTTAAGATATGATAAAAATCCATAATAGTTTAGATGACCTAGAAACCTTAACAATAGATTTTTTGTCAAATATCTCATTAGGGAATTTATTACTAAAATATAAGGTTCTATCGATTAAGATGATTGTGTCATTATAGATATAATGTGCTAAAAAAGTAACCTTAGTTTGAAAAAGGTTAAGTTTTCTTGAAGACATAGATGAAGGTTTTAATATGTTTGAAGTGTTACTTTAATGCTGAGGAAAATATTAAGACATTGTCTATGTAAACAATGCAAAATTCATAATATGTTGTAAATATCCCATTTATTATCCTTTAGAATTTAGAAGGAGCATTTTCAATCCAAAAGGTATCACATTCCACTCATATTGTCTGAATGGAACGGTAAAAACTATTTTATACCTATCTTTTGGGTCTAATTGGACTTGTCAGAATCTGATTTCATATCAAAATTTAAGAAGATTTAAGAATTTTAAAGTTTTTGAAGCAAATCTTTCGTTATTAGAGATAGGATACCTAATCCGAAAAAGTCGAACTCTGTGGAAAGAAAACCAACTTTAGAATTTTTGTTCACATAAAAGGTTGCACAACTTTAAGGAGATTTAAAGGGAGAGTTTAGCTTTTTCTTTAGCAAATCATTGATCTTTTCTTTGCAAAATTGTTCTAGATCTTTGTTTGTATGAATTGGACTGGCTTTGGTAGGAATGTGTTTTTCAATGAAATATTTTTCACAAGGAAAACCTACAATATGTTGCATTCCATTTCAAAAGGCATTAGGTAAATATGCATGTCTCACTTTTAATAGTTTCTTGTAAACTTCTAGTTTTTTGTTTTATTTTCTCACATTTATAGTTGTTTCTCTATTCTTTCAATCACTATATCTTTCTTCAAATATGTCAATTGTTTTTGTTTTGCATTGATTATGCTATTCAATTGGTTTTCATAGATTGAACAGGTTTTATCAAATTGATATTATGGATTTCTCTATGAAAGGAAAGCAAAGTTTTATGTTGTTGATTTTTGTTGAACATAATGGTTTAACTTTATGAAAGGTGTTCCTAAATTAACCATGTGGTATATATCATCTACTATCACAAAAGAGGTTTCGACTGAATACTAACCTTGGCAAATGTAAGTATTAGCTTTGTAATTTATCCCAAATTTCAAGTTGTTGGCGACTTTGAGTCTTTCCTGGCTTTTCTATAGTAACTCTGTGGCGACTATTCCTTGCTTAATACAATTAAAATGAGGTCCTATAACAAATAGTGGAAAATATATTTAATCAGGTTTGACTCGGGTGTGATTAGGCTTCAGGCCAGGCCCAAACCTAACCATAACATTTTCCAACCCCGGCTCGCCCATCTCATTCCTAACCTTGACAAAAAAATCACCACAGTAGCTTGTCTTAATGCAACCTTATCCTGTCGAAATGACATTGTTTGAACCGCTGTGGTTCAAGTACAAACGACAAATTTAATTGCTGAACTAGTCCAGCAAAGGCAGCAAGAAGAAGATTAACACTCTCAATAGCATACAGAGTATCACTTTAATATAAGGTACGAAAACCAAGAATAACTTAATGATTTCCAAAAGCAACAAATGAACTAGGAACTACGCTTACCATTCAACTAATCAGAAATTTATAAGTTCCCATTTACACTTTGACAGGTCAACGGCCTCACTGCCCTTTTCGAAAAGGATCTGCATTAAAACAAAGGTATCCATATGTAACTATGAAGCTTAACATTCATATTCCTATAGAAAGTCAACAACTCTTACCGTGTGCTTTCTTGTATAATTATCAAACCGTCTAATCATACCAAACCGTTGTGACCTATGAAGCACAAAAACAAAAATATTGACAGAAGGAAAAATTTTGTAATTCAAAATAGAAAGAAATGTCAGTAAAAGATGGAAGATCATGGAACTCATAGCATCTTTTTCAAACTTGTATAACATGGAAGTGTAGTAATTGAAGTATTATGGCCAGAACAATGTAATTCATAGTAGTGCTGAACAGAAAACTGCATGCACATCTGACAAGAAAACATCTCCAAAAAGGATTCATGGTACAAAATTTTCCTTCAACACAAGGCTTTTACGAACTCAAGACAGTTAGTCAAAATTTGGAAGAATTAGTGAGTTCCAAAATTGAACCTGCTAACATCAAGACAAGCAATTGCTGAATATTTAAAGTGGTCAGACATGGATCAGGAATCAAATCACTAATTAAAGTTATTGTATCGGCTCCAGAAAGGGGCACTTTTAGATCCACAGAACAAGCCATTATATTAACTCCCTGTCAAGGTATTCACATCCAAAAGAAAATAAACAGTAGTTGACCTTTATAGAAAATGCAAATCGATATAATCTTCTTTAAACAGGATACTAAATACAAAGTCAAGGGCCTGAATGAAATGTACCATCCAAGAAATTACCTCTTATCTGTAGGGAATATTACTTTAATCACTTTACCAATGCAATTGAGAGGGCGCATCAGCTGATGCTCTGAAGTCTCTGTAGGAAAGCGAAATGTACAACAGATAAGCAAGACTACTCATATAAACTGATGTACAAGCTCTGTACATCCAAAGATTAACTAAATATCAGACAGAATGTTGTCAATTTGGTTTACCTCTCCCCTCTCCATTCTGGCAAACCTATGCAAGCATCAATTCCATAGTTAGTTTGACTTCAATCAGAGGTTGAGTCATAGGGACATTATAAATACAATGTTTGGAAGTGTCATGATTGAGCACATAGTAAAAAAGTTTCTGACAGTTGAATCATAATAGATGCATGCAGACATACATCTCTTCCGGACATAACTGCTTTCAGTTTAGAGGAGGAAACAACTTGGTATGCTACCAGTTTTAGTGCTGCATCTGAGGACACCTTAGGCTTGGGTTTGACCCCTAGCTTTCTCCTGCAGCCTAAAGCACCACAATGGCAAACCTCATCCGCACCAAATTGAACAAATCTGCTAATTTGATCATGTAGGACTAAGAAATCCAGATTGTTTGAAAAAATAAACAAGGAAAAGCTAGATATCGTCTTGAAGTAAAGGCAAGAGCCAGAGCAAGTACTCATACTGATAATCATAGGTCAGATGCTCGCCCTTCTTTATGTCACGACTTGCAAATATGCCAATTCTGGTTTCTCCATCAATTATCCTTTGAGGAGAGAAGTAACCATGTAAAACATAACAAGCTAAATACCATAATCTAAAAAGAGGAAAAAGGTTAGCTAAGAACCATTTTTGCATCTCGGTATTGGGAGAACAACTGTGGTTTATGTATCTAGACTTGTTTCCCTTGTATGTTGCATCGATCACCATATCACGATTGATTTCACACAAGTAAAAGTTTGTTTCGCCACGGTGTTTCATATTCCAAAGCCTTTCCTCACATGTCTTGTCATCAATAACTATGTCAAGAAAATTAAAATAAAACTTCATCAAATTGATGCAATGTTTAACCATGATAACATCACAAGTAAGGAGATAATCTAACAAGGACTTAAGATTTCACCTTCTCCAACATACTCTATGACAAACTCTCCTTGTTTAATATCTTCATCTGCTACAATCCCAGCTCCACATTTTTCAGTCTGCAGACAAAACTAAAGCTCCATTATAAGTATACGTTAAGGTAGCATATAATGCTCGTTTAAAAAAAAAAAAGGACACAGGGAGAGCAAAAGTGCAATGAAGTAAAACATCACTAAAATTGATTGCCAATTAATGTTGATAAATATACTTTAATGGATGAAAAAGCTTGAACATTGACTATCTAAACAAAAATGCCTAAGAATATTACTTTATGGCAGAAAGAGCAGACATTCATACACTTGATCTACAAAAGCATTTTGGTATATTTACTCTAGACCTCATAACAGTAAGGTCCCTTATCCTTTTCTCCCTTTACTAACAGAAACCTTCTTCGTCAACTCATACCTGCACTAATCTCATCTTCTTTACAGGACGGTTTTGAAATGGCTTGTTGACACATAAACTTCCACATTTGCAGCCTGAAGAGCAGCTAGACAGCAGCATCCTTCAAAAGTTAATATGGAAAATTTAGTTTACAAAAGTTAATATGGAAAATTTAGTTTACAAAAGTTCCACTAACTATCGCAATAAAATGTGACTGTCAAAAACTTTATAATAACACGTAGAGCCATATGTAATGCATACACTACAAACAACTTACAACTACTTTGTACAAACGAGGCTTAGTGACTGCATCTACAACGATATGATTGTGAAGAGTATCTAGGACACATAAAAACCTTCACTCAGCTTATCCATTCCTACAATATCCAATCGAATTCCCGTACAACTTTAGTCTTTCTCATCATTATATTGAATATAATATTAAATGTTTGATGAGAAGGGGCAAAATCGACAAAAAGTAATTTGAATCAATCATGTCTTCCAACTACAAGTTCAAAAGGATGATATGAATCAATTAACTACAAATACCTTTTCTCGGTATATCCATAAACATGAGTCATCCAAATTGTATTCAGTATTACCATGACATTTTTTCTCTCTGAATTTGTTTCTGATATAATAACAGCATATATTCCACTCACTTTCTCTATACAAAGTTTCTTCTACAAATGACTGTCACTTGTTTTCATTTTCACATTCTATTAACAAATTAACTTGAATTCAACTTAAGAGTCCGTTGTAGAATTGTTTTTCATCAAAAACAGTTTGGCATTCAATTTAAATCAGTTCAAAGGGCATAAAGTAAAACCTTGATCTGTTGCAAACCTTTAACTCAGGGAAGCAAACTGTGAGGGATAGCTGATGAAAAGGAATTCATATGAATTGGTATGCAACATCTTTTTTCTTTAGATAGATTTCATGTTCACATACAGCTTTAAAGCTCTTAGATCACAAGAAAAGGGACTGCCAATTGTAAATTCATGGCTGGAAATGACATCCATGCTTGACACTCCCTTGATCTATAGCACGAACCTTGTTACTGTAACCTCAGCATATTTCATTAACCAGTTGAACTACCCGGTCTAAGCGTCTGTCCAAGCAATTCATAGAAATGCATAAATAAAGTGAAGAGCCGAGCTAGACGTGTATAAACAACCCACAAAATACTTTTTTGAGTTTTGAGACCATGAAACCACATCAGTGGAAATAACTATTACAATTTTCTTTAAAACTTGCAACCTAATAGTACCATAAAAACAAAAACATGACCCTACCTTTTATTTCTGAAGTTTGTCATGCATAATAGCTCAACTGTAAAGGACAAGACCACACTTACCCACAATGGCAATCTCTACTGCACAAACCAGACGAACCTGGTGATTGACTGCAGGAACAGAATATGCCATCATCCTCAAGACGCCTTTTCATCTTCTTTGTGAGATATATGTCTAACAATTGTCAGTATCAACAAAAGGGTCGTGCCGCCGAGTGAGTATACATTTGTCCCATACACAATGATACAGAGAAACACATTTCAAAGTAAAACAGAAATTCAGAAATGGGCAATGAACCAACTCCTTGAGCTTGCTAAACATGGAGTGCAAAGCTAATCACAAAGTATAAAGACACTCTAAACACTTCCCCAGAAAATGACTAAGAATAAGACAGCAACACCATTATATTTCCCGGAAAAGTAAGCAACTTATCAAGGGGATACTGCGTTTTATGGAAGTGTAAGGCATAGTCTTCCACTTATTAAACGACTCAGGAAGATCAAAATCAACTGGGTCTCCTATCTGCTTTTGCATCTTGTTGAAAGCGTCGGTTATGTTAATCTCATCAATGCCCTGCCCAATAGAAGCAAAATGCGAACTTAGCAACACCTCAAACGAAATTACTGTTGGAAAAAGTGGTACAGCAAAAGAAGAAAATGTAGAAGAAGAAAAATCAGAATAACCAGCAGCAGCCATTTACCCAACAATTACAACATCATGGTACATGATGGTATACCATAAGAAACCCAGAAACAGAACAATTAATCTCTCAATCCATATCACAGAGCGAGCTCAGACTTGGGAGCTTAACCAGAACTTCTGCTAAAAAGCAGCAATAAAAACCCCAGCAAAAGAAAAAAGTCCACCTCTTTCTGTTCAAAGTAAGCACAGAAACAACCCAAAAAGTGTAGGAAGGAAAGAAGAAACTCGAACCTTGTCAGCGGTAAGAAGCATGGCTTCAACCGACAGCATAACCTTGTAATTATACGCCCATTAAACCCCAGAAACCAGAAGCCAGTTATATATACACACGTACACATAGCTACGCATGTATAGATATCACATGGCACTGCACTGTATGACCATATACCGATCTTTTTAAAGGGTCTAAGTTGGTTAAGGGGTAAAGTGTCCAAAGCTTACCGTACAGTTTGCCTTAAAGTGAAAAAAGGAAGCATTTTGCATCGGAATAGTCAAACAAAGGACAAAAAGAGGTTTAGAGAAGAATCATGTGCTTCAAATGGTAAATTAAAACATTTATAAATGAATATTTTTTTGACCTGAAAAATTATTATCTTATACGGAGTTATTAGGGGGCGGTTGGTTCGCATTGGGGAATGGTAATAGGAATAAGAATGAATATAGTGAGGAATGAGAATGGATATTATCACTATAATTCTAATGGTTGGTTAAAAAGAAGGAATGATTACCGTTACTATTGATAGTGGTTGGTTTGTAAAATATATTAAGAAATAACAATTTATTTTTAATTAATTATAATGCAATAAATAAATAAATAAA
>JAOQMS010000005.1:6394927-6415840 GCA_027563885.1 Erythroxylum longipes
TGTAATTGATTAATTATAATATAATATAATTAATTAATTACAATTAATTAATTATAATTTATTTGTTTATTTAATTATATTATTTTTAATTAATTAATTACAATTAATTATATTATTTTAATTAATTATATTTTAATTAATTAATTACAATATTTTAATTAATGAATTATAATTAATTATATTATATTATATTATTTTAATTAATTATATTTTAATTGATGAGTTTAGAAAGGGGTTAATTATTTTTAATTTCTCAAACCACAAATATGTCAAGTAATGATTCCCATTCCTCTCTATTATGAGGGGTATGGATCAATACTCAAAATAGAGGAATGAAATCACTATTCATTCAATCATAGTTCTACACCAAGCAAGTAGTTTTCATTCCTTACTCATACCTTCCTTCCCATACCCATTAACCAAGCACACCCTTAATTTATCAATAAATTAATATTTGTTAATTTATAGAATAATTTTTATTTTGTACATTATATTTGTTAAATTAAACAGTTAATTTTTTCTATAACTAAGAAAAGAAAATAAATAAACAATTAATTAATGATAGTGCATTGTATTTAAGCTTATTAATCTTGTCAAAAATAAGTTTATTAATCTTAAGTTAGCGTGATTCAAAATAGAGTGAATGTAGGTACATTAGAATATGAAGTGTTAGAATATGAAGTGTTGTGAATTATTTCAAGTACACAGTACTGCATAAAATTTGAAATAAAATTTGTTTAAGAAGTACTTTATTTTATGATATATATATATGTAATTTTTATACTTATTTAATGAATTATTATTTTATATTTTCAGTGAGCCTCAAGGAATTTTTTTAAAACTATTATCTTATGCATTTAGCAATGTTATTATTTTATTCCATTGACCCAAGTCACGACTGAAGAAAATTATTATTTAATCAAGATTATTAATTTCTCGAATATTCATTTACCGAGGTGTTACTGTAAGTTGTAAGTTGAATGCATACACATCCCATTGTCTATCATCAATGCACTTACTTGGTGCAGTACTTTACATTCTTTGGACGCTTTCGGCAGATAACTTATTAGTTGTTTTTTAATTTATTGACTGAATTTTTTTTACTATTTTAAAAAATTATTGATATGTTTGATAAATAACTTATTAGTTAGTTTATTTAATCTCAATAAGTTCGTTTTTAAAAGCTACATAAGAGAAATTTTTGGAGTTAGTTGTTTGCCTAACGTTAGTATTGCCCCCTACTTTACTCTATACTTTTATTCTGTGTATTTTCCAAATTGGTTTTTTTAATCGTACAATTATGTCATGAAGTTTAGAAAAATATAATAACGAGGTTAATTAAAATTTTTAATCTTTATTTAATTTTATAATATTAGTTTACATTTAAAAATATCATAATACTAAGAAATATAATATTCATATCCTTATAATTTTTCTTTAAATCATGCCCTTATAAGTCATTTTACAAATCAATAGCTAATACTATATAGCTAATTTTACTAAACATTTTTAATAAACAGCTGATGTTTTCCGTTGGTCAAATCAGCTGATATAATCAACTATCAGTTAACCGCTGATAGAATCAGCTAACAGCTAATTCAAACCCCTGTTTGGGAGATAGGGCCTTTAAATTAATGTATGGTTTGTAAGTGCCAAATTTTGTTGCAAACACAATTTGAGATGGGGTCTGTGTTTCATTTTGATTATATTTAATTTATATTTGACATTTAAGTCAATATTATAAATATCGTACCATTATTGATACCAAATTTAGTACTGGTATGATACTATATTAATACCGATTAATATCAGATACTATTTCAGGTAATTTTTTGAAGTTATAAAATGATCTCTAATTTTTTAAAATTACAAAAATATTTCATCAATATATTGTACTGTATAATTTATAATTTCACACCAGCCTTGTCTCCAAAAATTATAAACAACAACAACGACGACCCGGTAAAAAAATCTCACTAAATGGGAGATTTGGGGAGGTTTAGAGTACACAACTTTACTTCTAACTAGTACAGAAGTTGTTTCTGAATGACTTATAGGAAATAAAAAATAAATAATTAAAATAAATATAAATATAAAAGAAAGCAAATATAAACAATACTAAAAAGTAATATTAATAAGAATAATATTAATATTAATAAGTAGGAGATTAATAATAATAACGACGACGGCGACGACGACGACGGCGACGACGATAATAATAATAATAAGAACAACGACGACGATGACGATAATAAAATGATAATAGTAATAATAATAAGTAGGAAAATAACAATAAGAAAACTAATAATAATAATAATAATATGTAAGAAATTCATAATGACGATGATGATGATTAAAATACTACTACTAATAATAAAATAATAGTTATAATAATAATATTATTAATATTATTAACAATATTATTACTAATATTAATACTAATGATAGTAATAAAACTACTAATAATAATTAATATGTCTCCAAAAATTATAATAATAGAAATTTAAAATAATAACAAATTATTTATTTTTATTAGTATTCTTTTTCACATATAAATATGAAAAGGGATCATTTAATCATCATATAAATATAAAATTAAGAACAATAGAAAGTATTTAAAATATTACAAGTTCATCATATAATAAATAATAATTACATCAAATAAAAAGAATAATAAATATCTATGGTTTTTTAACAATTACAATTTACAACAAGATTTCAAATCGAGGAAACAACCAATTAAAAATGAAACATGAAAAAAAACAATATATTAATTTAAAATATGGATCAAATCTAAGTGAATTTAAAAGAAAACGAGAAATAAAAACCTAGAACTTTATTTAATCGAATATCCACTCAATTCGCATTGACCTCAATTATCATCTGGTACAAAATTCTTATAATTGATAGGAGCCTTATCACCACCATCACTATCACTATCATTCAAATTTATTGCATCAAATGACATTTTAATACTTTCTTATCCAATATTATCTTCCAATTCACTCTCTTCTATCAAAGTCGGTTTCTCATAAACTCAATCTTTCAAAAGATCGATATGATCAAGGCAAATGGGATCTACAAACTACTTGGTCTATTAAGAGTCCTAGTAAATAATAAATTTTTAATTATTTAAAATTACAAGAATTATATCCAATTTAATAATGATAATAACATGTCTTTTCCGAAGCTTTAAATTGTACTAAACTAAGATCAACTCATTCAATCTTTTGTATTCCAATATATTCCTTTTTTGGAATGGTTGAATTCAAATATGCTTCAATTCCTTTCACACCCTGTTGCATCTCACATATTGACATAGAATTTGAATTGCAAAACTTTGCAATTTTGGAACAGCACTTTTGAATTGATCCCACCAAGCAATTGTAAGACAACAAAAGTAGCATCATAAACAAAATAGAGTAATGATTAATTTTCAACAAGTAACAAAAGTGAAAAAATATGCCCAAAGTAAGTTTATTTCTTTGATGAATAGCAATTGACATCTTAAAATCACCAGAAACATCCTTATAACTCTCCATTTATGAGCTTAGAAGATCTTGCATCATTTTATAGGCAACAATTGTGATAATAGTTAGTAGCATTTCCCTGTTAACTTCAACTTCTTTGTAAAATTTGATCTAAAATTGACACTAAGATTCAACAATGTCTCAGTTGCAAACAATGGAGAGTAAAATTGTCTTCCTCATCTCTCATTGATGACTGTAAGATAAAGTGTATACAAAGAAAACCTATTTTTCATATTGATCTTAATTGTTTCCTTTGCCCTCTCCGTAACATTATAAAAATAACTTATTGTTGCCTTCTCATCTTATCAACCAGATGAAGTATCCTCACCAAAGGCTCACAAACTTAGTTGATAGATTGACATTGAGACTAAAATTCATTATCTTCAAGTATAATTTTAGAAACTTCCAATTAACCATTACACTTAGCATGCTGAGATGCAAATCACTTGTAAATATTTGTTTCAACTCTTACTTCATCAGAATAAAAATTTGAAATGATAAGAAATTAGTTACAAATCTTATAATAGCAAGACAACGCAAATTCCTATCATTTGTGAAATATTTTCTCATTAAATTTAGGACCCGTGTACTATTGTAGATGAACTTTGTCATCTTTTTCACTTTCTATATAGTCTTATCAATAATAAGAAAATATCTCACATCTCCCATATTTTCCAACATTAAATCAATGTAATATACAACGCAAGGAGTCCAATAAAAAGAATTATAACTACTTTGCAATCTTCTTCCATCTGGTTTATAAGTGGAATCATCGTTAGTAATAAAATAAACAATATTTTTTGGCCTATCTTCATTCACAACTTCATCAAATATCTGAAATAAGGTATCAACATTCTTAAAAAGAACAAATGCATTAATAAACTTAAAAAATATTGTCCCCTTTGTAAAATACACCAAAAATTTAATAATAGATTATTGTCTTCTATTTGTTCAATCATCTTACATAATTGAACACCCAAAAGTAGCTCAAATTATTCTTTTTTTATCCAAATAACTTTTTATTTTATAAGTAGAGCTACTCATAAGTTTACCTCTGTATTCGTCAATTAAAGGAGCTTTGTATCCTGGAACATAAAAGGGAATAACATCTATCATGGGCTTATAATAAGAAGACTGGGCAGCATTGAATGTTATACTTAAATCATACCACCATCTAGTCATTGTCATATCCATATTATGAGCTGCTTCTTTAGATTATAAGGCACTACGGATTGAAAGTTGAGCTCCAAAAGTTAGTGTTGTAAAACAATTAAATACTTGTCTTCTTCTTTTCCTAATATCAGGTGCAACATTCCCTTTTTATCGGTAGGAATACTACCACCTTCAACATTCCAATTATCATACTGGCAACTAACAAAAGAACTTTCATTACCAATTTTATAATTCAACCTTTTCCTTCTATCTTTGTCATGCTAATAATACTCTTTAAGCAAAGTCTTCCTTTATCATTTTACATCATGACTTAATTTTTTATAAGGTTTCACATCACCTTTGACTTCAGCTAAATACTTCTTTAATCTAGTTATTCCTTCACCTTTCAAATACTTGTTACAAAATAAACAAATAGTATGATTCTTCATTTCATAAACCAATCCAGCATGAGTTCAATCTGTATTATTAAATCTTCTTAAAGTGGTTAAATTATCATTAGTATTTAAACTTTCTTCCATTTATCTGTAAAATTAAATTAATAAATTTATATTCAAAAATACAATTTTTGCATATAATAATAATATCATTACATAACTATAAAAATTCAATATTCAATTATAGGCATATCTGAATTCTAGACATACTTTATCTTACATCTTTCTTTAGGATAACATTCATTGCAAAAATAACTTTCTTTTATGATAATAAACATCATAAAAATGAAGATAATACACATCATAAAAATGCTTTAAACATTTATGATCTCGCATTATGTTGAGTGATGAGTATTCTCCATAAATTAACATAATCCATAAATTAACATATTATTTTTACTATGTATTTAACTACCTATAAGATAAGATGACGAATTTGTATTTGCTACTCATAAGATAAGATTAATATTTGTAATTTTATTTTTCTAACGACAACAAAAAACAAATATAAATGCAAACATTTAATTTTTTAACTTAAAATGATTTACTTATATATTAAATCATATATTTAAATGATTAATCATATGTTAAACACTTTTTATATACAAACAATAATTAGTAAAATGTATATTTCATATAAATTAATTAAAATTTTAACAATTTAATGAATTAAATTTGATCTCATTTTTGTGATTATTAAAATAATAAATAATATGACATATTCTTGAATTCTACATACTTCACAAAACTTAAATGTTCTTCCATAATTCATACACGATATTATTTTGATCTCATTATTCATAAATTCACAATGCCTAAGTATTATTAAAATTGAACTATACACAATTCACACAAACAATTATAAATTTCAAATCCAAATTGCCTAATGCATATTTCATAAATCATTCACAAAACACAATGCAATTCTAATTCTGAGCATAAACAAGCAACCTAAAACATGCAAAAAAAATTAGAAATTGCAATCAAGTTAGGGTCAGGTAGGTTCAAGTCGGTCAATCAAATAAGTATGAATCTGGATATGGAAATCCTAAATTTTTGCAATCTGCTCGACGAGCAGGCAATTAATGGCAATGGTGCACTAGAGAAGAGCAGTGACAATAGAGACAACTACAACGATGGAGAGAGCAGGCGGTCCGACTCGAGGTAGTGCAGGAGAAAAGATAGAGGTGGAGGAAGTTTGTTGCATTGTGCAACGTTGGGCCTGGGTAGTGAACTGTGGCAACCAGTGGCACAATGGCAGTGGGTGGCCGGCAATAGACACTGAAAATATTTGGTGATTTAAAGAGTAAAGATCCATGGAGAGAAGAGAGAGCATTATAGTGAGTAAGAGTTTGTATGTTGATGTTTGATTTTGTTAGGTTATTTTTTTTACAATATAGTCCTTAAAGGTTTTTAATTTCACAGTACTAACCGATATTTTAAATACCGATTAGTATGACCACTCACTTGGACAGAGTTTACCCAAGCCTTGTTGCTCCGCTTTGGTCCCACTAACTATGAGGATCCTTTTGAAGCACTTGCATGACTCAAATAAGCTTCAACAGTAATAGCCTATCAAGAAGAATTTGAAAAACCCTCGCACCGGGTAGATGGTTTGCAAAAAGTTTTCTAATTGGACGTTTCATTGCAGGTCTCAAGGACGACATCTGCCTTGATGTTAAAGTAAAACAACCAAAGACATTGGCAGCTATAATTGGGGTGGCAAGATTTATCGAAGAGCCAAAACTATTATAAAAGAAAATTATTCCTTTCTTTAAAACTCTTGACTTTTACAACCCCTCCTAAAACAACTACAAATTCTATCCGTGGACTTCTTGGTCCATATCCTAACCAGAAAGTCACTCCTCTTACCAACAATACACAGGCCCTATTCCGTCGAATCACTATACAAGAAGCTCAAGAACAGAGAGATAAGGGGTCATGTTATTATTATGACAAAAAATTCATTACCGGCCATAACTATTCATGGTCATAGACCTGTTTTAACTTGATAAATTCAAATACACAAACTTGGAAGAAGAATTGAATCCGACAGAAATCATTATGAAAATTTCTCTCCATGTGATCGCAGGCACTGATCACGCGCAAACCATCAAAGTAATGGGAAAATTAAGGGATCACGATGTTACCATATTGATTAACGGGGGTAGTATAGTATGCAAAAATTTATTGATCAATCAATAATGCAAACGCTAGACTTTCCTATGACATGCGATAAAACCTTCCAAGTCATGGTGGCCAATCGCGAGAAAATCGAGTGTTCATGTGAGTGTTTATCTATTACATTGTTCATTCAAGGTTGTCTAGTACAAGTAGAATTTTATGTTCTACCAGTGGCCGCTTGTCAAGTTGTATTAGGAGTACAATGATTACAAACGTTAGGCCCAGCAGAAACTGATTACAGGAAATTAACAATGACTTTCTGTAAGTATAAAGTTGAATGTAAATTTCAAAGCATTAACCAACCTTCACTTGAAGCTTTGAGTAACAAAGAATTGATGCAATCTCAACGGCATAGGGTTCTTCCAAATCATTCCAACAAGTCATGTAGAGAACTTAACTCGTGTTCCTAGTGACCTCAACCATTTGCTTATAGTGTTGGGAAAAATACAAACAATGTTTTCCCTTTACTTAGTTTCGGCAGTTAAGTTTTATGATATAAAGGGTCCACTTTAGTGGCAACTATAGAGCATACAACTTAATCAACCAATAAACTAAGTTGTAACTGTATAAAATAAAATTGTGATAATAATAAAGTGGACACGAAGATTTAACGTGGTTCACTCAAATGTTGGGCTACGTCTACATAACACATTCAGAAAAATACTTTTACTATAAAAATAGTAGGTACAAAGAAAGTTTCACAACACCTCACAAATGAGTGCTACCTAAAAATAGTGGTAGTCTCAGTATCTCTCAAAGCATACCTCACAACAATTTTTCTCACTATTTTATCATTCACACTTTTAAGAACCTTTTAAAAGCTCAACTCTCTTTCTCTCTCTTTTTTCTCTCTCTGCCTTGGCTTTACATATTGTGTTGTTCTTTAACATAACAGAGGAGGCCTTATGTGTGCAAAATTTCAACAAAAAATCCACCAAATTAAGTTCACCTGTTGCTTCGACTCTTTTTTTTTTAAATATGTGGTAGGTTCCCCATATGAGAGAAACCCACCTAACAATTCTCCCTCTTCAACTTTATGGGGAGATCCACCATTATGGCAGTAAGTCGACAATATTTGAATTTACTCCTTGTGAGAATCTTTGTTAACATATCTGATCCATTCTCATCAGTATGGATCTTTTCAAGCTGTAACTGCTTCATCTCCAATACGTCTCTGATCCAATGATATCTCACATCTATGTGTTTCGATCTTGAGTGAAAGGAGGAATTCTTTCCAAGGTAAATTACACTTTGACTGTCAAAAAACAACTCAAACTTTTCCTGATGGAAACCAAGTTCATTCAAGAACTTCTTCATCCATAACAATTCCTTACAAGCTTCCATTGCTACGATAAACTCTGCTTCTGTAATGGAAAAAGCAACACATTTTTGCAACCTCAACTACTATGACACAGCTCCCCCTGCAAAAGTGATCAGATATCCTGATGTAAATTTTCTTGAATCAACATCACCAACCATATCTGTAGTAGTATAACTAGTTAACATAGGTTTGACGTCTCCATAACATAAACAAATTTTGGAAGTGCTACTAAGATATCTAAGAATCCACTTTACTACAGCCCAATGTTCCTTTCCAGGATTTGAAAGAAACTGATTCACTAATCCACCTGAGTGAGCAATATCTGGCCATGTGCATACTATAACATACATCAAACTACCAACAGCTGAGGCATATGGAATCCACTCCATCTCTTCCTTCTCTTCTTTTGTGGAAGGACTCTGCTTCAAACTTAATCTAAAGTGATTAGCAAGAGGACAGCTAACTGCGTTAGCGTTCTCTATGTTGAACTTCTGAAGCACTTTCTCAATGTACTTCTCCTGTGGTAATCACAGTTTTTTGGCATTTCCATATCTGATTATCTTTATGCCTAGAATATGATTCACTGGACCTAAGTCTTTCATAGCAAAAGACTTACTTCAGTTCCTTCTTCAAGCCGTCAATTCTTGAAGCATTTTGTCCAATAATTAACATATCATCTACATAGAGTAAAAAGATAATAAAATCATCAGAGAATTTCTAGACAAAAACACAGTGATCGAAATTCGTCTTTTTGTATCCTTGCTCCCCCATAACAAACTCGAATTTCTTGTACTACTGTCTCGATACTTGCTTTAAGATGTACAAACTTTTTTTTAGTTTGCAAACATAGTCCTCTTTTCCTTTTTCCTCGAAACCCTCTAGTTGCTCCATATAAATTTCTTTTTCTAAATCACCATGAAGGAAGACAATCTTTACATCCATTTGCTCAACCCCTAGGTTGAGGCTCGCTACTAATCCTAGCACCATATGAATGGATGTCATTTGTACTCCGGTGAAAAGATTTCTTCAAAATCAATGCCTTTTCTTTGGTTGAATCCCTTGACAACCAACCTTGCTTTAAATTTTGGATGGAATCCCTTTTCATCATGCTTGATCCGGTACACCCATCTATTCTTCAAAGCTTTCTTGCCTTCGGGCAATTCCACCAGCTTAAATGTTTTGTGGATTTCATCTCATCTTGTATGCCCTTGATCCATCTCTGCTTGTGTTCACTATCTACAACTTCTTTAAAGCTCTCAGGTTCTCCTTCATCAGTTAACAACACATACTCATTAGTATGATATCTAGTAGAAGGTTGTCGAATTCTACCAGATCTCCTTTCAAGAACAGGACAAGTTGCAGGAGTTAGGGGTTGAGTGTGAACACTATTTTCGTCTGGTTTAATCTCAGTAGGAGCATCATCTTCACCAGATCTCTCATCATGGATCATATCTTCAACTTGTCTCGGCACAAGTGTTGGAGGATTAAATTCTAAGTCTGTTGAATCACCATTAGGCTCTGTTGCATCCTTCTAGGCCTTGTTAACATCTTTAATGGTTTGATCTTCAACAAACATAGCATCACGACTCTTTACGAGGTTTTTTTTCTGGACTAGATCATAAAATCTATAGCCAAATTGGTCTTGGCCATAACTGATGAATACACATTGTCTTGTCTTGACATCTAGCTTAGTTCTCTCATCCTTTGGGATATGTACGAACGCTTTGCAGCCAAACACCAGCAAATGATCATAGGAAACATTCTTTCATGACCATACTTTCTCTGGAACTTCTTGCTGTAAAGGAACACCAGGTGAACAATTCAACACGTACGCTATTGTTAATAAGGCTTCACCCCAAAACATCTTAGGCAACTTTGAATGTGAGAGTAGACATCTAACTCTCTCCATCAAAGTCCTGTTCAATCTCTCAGCTAGTCCATTTAACTGCGGCATTTTTAGAGGTGTCATTTGATGTCAAATGCCATGCTCTCTACAATAACCATCAAATGGTCCAGTGTATTATCCGTCATTGTCTGTTCGAATACACTTGAGTTTCTTCCCAGTCTGTCTCTCAACTGAGGCTATGAATTGTTTGAAAACATCTAGCACTTAGTCCTTTAACTTCATAGTACACACCTATATTTTTTGAGAATGATCGTCGATAAAAGTCACAAAGTATTTAGCACTACCAAGTGACCTTGGCATTGGTCCCCACAAGTCTCAGTGTACCAAATCCAATACATTCTTCATTCTGGAAGGAGGGGAACTTTTGAAAGCAATTCGGTTCTGCTTTCCTGCTAGACAATCAACACATTGCTTCAAGTTCACCTATTTATGTCTGGATAACACATTTCCTTTTAGCAACAGTGTCATCCCTTTCTCACTCATGTGACCTAGTCTTTTGTGTCATAATTCAGTTATGTCGTCTTTCTCCATTTCTTTTACAACATCGCTAGAGAGCTTCGCTTTCATCACATAAATCGATTGGTTCAAACCTTTGGCCACCACTATAGAACCTTTAGTAAGCTTCCAGTGGCCATTCCTGAAGGTGTTACAGTAACCTTCATCATCAAGTTTTCTTGTAGAGATCAAATTCAAGTGCATATCTAGAAATATGTTGTACATCTCTCAAGACGAATCTCGTGCCGTTCACCATTATCAGGTGAACGTCTCCTTTGCCAATAACTTTTGATAAATAGTTATTTCCCATTCTAACAAAACCAAAATCTCTCGGTGTGTAAGATGAGAAACATTCCCTTCGCGATGTATCGTGAATGGTTGCACCACTGTCATTCACCCAACTTATCTTATGGGTTACCAGATTGATTATATCCTCATCATCACCTTCGTGGACGACATTGAATTCGCCGATGATATTTGAATGCTCATCATCACTGCCATTTTTCTTCACATCCTTGTCTTTTTTGTTTTCTTTTCTGAGAAGCCAACAAAACCTTTTAATGTGCCCCTTCTTTTTACAATGATGACATTCCACATTGGCACACTTGTTTGACCTTCCTCTGCTGTTGTCTCTAGGCTGAGAACCCTTGGACTGACTTCTTCCTCTTGAATCGGCAATCAGAACCTCTGATTGTGATGAATAAGATGAATTTCTCCATCTTATTTGTTCATTCAAAATGCCACTCTTGGCAGCTTCTAAGCTGACTACCCCATTTGGTGCAGAATTTGTAAGTGAAATTTTCAAAGTCTCCTAATACTTTGGTAAAAAAGCGAGCAACATAAGAGCGAGCACTTCATCATCAAACTTTATGTTCATCCCTGATAGTTGATCCAAGATCCCTTGAAAGTCGTTCAAATGGTCTACTACAGAAGTACCTTCTTGATATTTTATCTGCATCAACTTTGTCAGATAAAATAATTTATTATTGTCAGTCTTTGAGGCGTACAATTTTTCAAGTTTCCTCCAAAGTGTTCGAGCGTTTGTCTCGTTGCTAATGTGGTTATAGACATTATCTTCAACATATTGTCGAATGAAACCACAAACTTGTTCATGCTTGAACCCCTATTCCTCGTCTGACTTCTCTTCGGGTTTAGCAAAAGCAAATACCAGCAGATGCAATTTTGTCACAAACAAGAAATCCTTTTATCTTATTTTTCCATCTGCAAAAATTTGCACCATTAAAACTAATTATCTTTGTTGCCTTTGCCTCCATTTTGACTGTACTTATAAATAGTACTTGTACGATGAATCTGGGCTCTGATACCAATTTGTTGGGAAAAATACAAACAATGTTTTCCCTTTACTTAGTTTTGGCAATTAAGTTTTTTGATATAGATGGTCCCCTTTAGTGGCAACTATAGAGCATACGACTTAATCAACCAATAAACTAAGTTGTAATTGTGTAAAACAGAATTGTGAAAATAATAAAATGGATAAAAAGATTTAACGTGGTTTACCCAAATGTTGGGCTATGTCCACATAACACACTCAGAAAAATATTTCCACTATAAAAATAGTAGGTACAAAGAAAGTTTCACAACACCTCACAAATGAGTGCTACCTAAAAATAGTGGTAGTTTACGTATCTCTCAAAGAATACCTCACAACAATTTTTCTCACTATTTTATCATTCACGCTTTTAAGAACCTCTTAAAAGCTCAACTCTCTTTTCTCTTATGTCTCTCTCTCTCCCTTGGCTCTTTATATTGTGTTATTCTTTAACATAATGGAGGAGGCCTTGTATAGGCCTCCAATGTGTAGAATTTCAACAAAAAACACTCCAAAGTTCAACAAACTCTGCTATTTTTTCAGCAGAGTTTGGCAGCAGCCCATGTATGGTTGCTGCTTTAACTCTTCTCATGTGGCTGCTACTTGAACTCTTTTTTTTAATATGTGGTGGGTCCCCTATATGGGAGGAACCCACCTAACATATAGAATTTCAACAAGTGTTTTCAGACCTTATTAGTTTACCTCCACGATGCAACCAAGATCATCAGATTCCATTACAATTGAAACATCAACCTATTAGCATCTGTGCCTATCGCTATCCTTATTATCAGAAAACTGAAATTGAACGAATGGTGTAGGAGTTTTTGAAGTTTGGTTTAATTTGACCTAGCAGCAACCCATTTTCTTCCACAGTACTCCTTATAAAAAAACCTGATGGAAGTTGGCATTTTTGCGTGGATTATAAAGCCCAAAAAAACATTACAATCTAGGACAAATATCCTATTCCAATCATTAATGAACTCTTGGACGAACTACATGGTGCTAGATATTTCTCAAAATTGGATTTTACGTTCTAGTTATCATTAGTTTCGGGTTCTTGAGAAAGATATTCACAAAACTGCCTTTCGCACACATGTAGGGCACTACGAGTTCATCGCCATGCCATTTGGGCTCACTAATGCCCTTGCCACTTTTCAATGCCTCATGAATGACTTATTCTGGCCATATTTATGCAAATTTGTACTCGTTTTCTTCGATAACATTCTAGTATACAACAAGAATTGGTCAAACCGCCTCTTACATTTACATAATGTTTTAGTCCTTCTAGCTTATAACTAATTATTTGCAAAAAAAATCCAAGTGCCACTTTGGAGTGATGTAGGTGGACTATTTGGGACATCTTATCTCATATGAAGGAGTTCAAGTCGACCCATCCAAGACTCAAGCAGTGAACAATTGGCCAACTCCTACTTCCCAAAAAGGGTTTAGGGGATTTTAGGATTCGTAGGATAGTATAAGAAGTTCATCAGTGGATTCGGGGTATGTTTGATTGTATGCAAGAAGTGGAGCTTATTGATATGAAATTTGTAGGTCATAGATTCACTTGGTCTAATAAACAAACCTCTATTTGGCACATTAGGAAAAAATTGGATCGGGTAATGGTTAATGTGAAATGGCCCACTACTTTTTCAAGAAGCACAGTCCAATTCCTAGACCCAGGAATCTCTAATCATACTCCTATAAGGATCAAAAATTTGTTTACTAAGACCAAAATTCTCCTTCGTTTTAGGTTCAACAACTTCCTGGTTAATATGGAGGGTTTTCAAGAAGTGATAATGAAGGGTCTTGAGTGTGAATTCTTTGGAACTAAACAGTTCATTTGCATCCAAAAACTCAAGGCTATCAAAAAGGAATTGAAGATCCTTAACTCATTGGGAGGATAGAATATCTCTAAGGAGGTAGAAATAGCTAAGGATAAACTCTCTATTATTCAAAAATTGTTGGCTGAAAAACCTGCAGATCTTACTTTAGCTTCAACTGAAAAGGAAGCTCTTAAGAACTACTTATACTTGGTGGATAATCAATATTCTTTATTGAAGCAAAGAGCGAGAGTAAATTGGATAAAGGATGGGGATACGTGTACTAAATTCTTCTTCAATTCTGTTTTAGCTAGAAAGAACATAAACAGAATTACTTCCATAAATTCTGAATTAGGAGAGACTGTGTATGGACAATAAGGAATAGCAAAGGATGCAATAAAGTTTTTTAAAAAACTACTAGGTTCAGATGTTTCCCCTCCTAGAATTGGAGTAGATATTAAACAGTTTGTTTCAGCAAGAATTCCTCAACATGAGGCTTCCTTACTAATCAGGCCAGTTTCGAATAAGGAAATTAAGAAAGTTGTTTTCGATATGAATAGCTCTAAGACTCCTGGACCTAATGGACTGAATGGAGTCTTCTACCAAAAATCTTGGAACAGTATAGGGGGTTTAGTTAAGGGGGCTATGTATGACTTTTTCCTACAAGGAGTTTTGCTAAAGGAAATAAACAAGATTTTTCTATGTTTGATTCTTAAAAATTCCAACCCATCATTATAGAGTGAATTCAAACAGACCTATTTCCTGAACAAACTTCCTCTACATGATCATTGCCAAGATCTTGGCGAATCGGTTGAAGGAGGTCTTACATTTACTGATCAGTGAGAATCAAGGAGTTTTTATGTGCAGCAGGGACATTGGAGATAATACTATCCTAGTGCAAGAGCTCTTGAAAGGATACAACCGTAGGAAAAGCCCCAAAAATTGTACTGTTAAAGTGGATTTACAAAAAGCATTTGATAGTATGAATTGGAATTTTCTGCTAAAAACCATGGAGGCCATGAATTTCCCCTATAGCTTCATAGGGTGGATCAAAGAACGCATTGCCACTGCTTCCTACGAATTATTGATGAATGGGAGTCCTACAGAGATTTTTAAAGGCAAGAAAGGGCTTAGGCAGGGGATCCTATGTCCCCTTATCTTTTCCTAATATGTATGGAGGTCCTCACTCAAATGCTAAAACACAACACCTCAAGAGACTCCAAATTTAGATTCCATTCCAAATATAAGAAACTTTCACTAACTAGCTTATGTTTTGCAAATGATTTTATTCTTTTAAGCACGGTGGATGTTCACTCAGTCTCTCTTCTGATGAATACTCTCAAGTCTTTTAAGGAGGTTTCGGGTCTGGGTATTAATCTCCACAAGAGTGATCTCATTATCTCCAAAAGTGCTTCTCATATGTCTAATACCTTAGCCCTAGCTACAGGAATAGATTTTAAGGATCCTCCACTTCGTTATCTGGGAATTCCTATTCAAACTAGAAAACTAAGGTTTTGTGAATGCTTTCCTTTAATAGAAAAAATCAAGAAAAAGATTGGGATCTTGGACTAATAGAGTTCTATCCTATGGTGGGAAACTGCAGCTTTTAAAGTCAGTGATCCTATCTACGCAAACTTACTGGTGTTCCTATCTTTTCCTCTCAAAAGGGCTTATTAAAACTCTAGATAAGCTGATGAAACAATTTATATGGGGCGAAAGGAAATGGGGAGAAAGGAATGACAAAAGTAAGTTAGAGGGCTATCTGTTGACCGAAAGAAGAAGGTAGATTAGGGTTGGAGTCAATCAGCAAGAAAAACATATTGCTCATGACAAAGAGGACTTGGAGAATCATAAGTGAAAAACAATATCTGCGAATCAAATGGATACACAGCTATATATTGAAAGGGGAGAGTTTTTGAGCTCTAAAATTTAAAGACAATTACTCTTGGTTCTTTAACCAAATATTGAGAATGAGGGAAGAGGTGCAACAAAACATCACTTGTCAATTTGGGACAGGAGAAAGATTTTTCCCTATGGTATGATAATTGGGTAGGCCAAGGAGATTTAATTTATAACCAACTTGCAAGATCCCTATTGGAGAGGTTCCCAAAGAAAACCAAGCTCTATGAAATAGTTAGTAATGGAAGTTAGTTGTTAACTTTAAATGAGATTAGATTATTGTTCATTCCACATTTTAGAAGCTACGGAGAGACAGACTTCTATTTATGGAATGGGGGTCCAGTTTCAGAAATTACTATAAAGGAAGCAAAAATGTTTAGAGATGGGTTAGCTAATAAAGTGGGATGGTTTCCATTGATTTGGAATAAGGTCCTTAGACCTAATGTCAGTTTCCTTCTCTGGCTAATTATGTTGAACAGACTCAGCATATTGGATAGACTAAAGTTCCTATCCTCCCCTAAGACGTGTATTCTATGTAATCTGGTGGATGAAACTAGAGAACATCTCTTTTTTGAGTGTGATTATTCTAAAGGAATTTGCACTACAATCTCTAGCCTATATATTACTGGGACTAATCACTGCAAACTCTCTAAGATTCTACAGGAATTACGCCATCTAAAAAGTTCAAAATATGACAGGGATATCACACTGGTTTCAATTGCTACATGTGTCCAAGCTATGTGGACTGATAGAAATAACAAAAAATTCAGAGAGAAATCTAACTCTCCAATCTCTCTTACAAATCTTACTATTGCTAGCATAAGGGAACAACTAATTATAAATTAGTTGAACCTACACTGCAACAGAGGGTTGACCCTTGCATGGAGAGTTTAGCCTCGCTGGGTTTTCCTAATCCCTTCCCACACAAGCAAAATCACAATACATGGGGCCAGATTCAAAATGGTTCAGATAGTAGGGTTCCAAGCGACACTCATCTACTTTCGGAAACTACTGAAGCATTTACTCATAAATATGCACTTTAATAATCAAAGGATCAGATCAGAACATCATCGACAAAAGATTTTCAATCAGTCTAAAATGAACTTGTACATTTTTTTGAGAACTTCTATTCTCAGGTACTCACATGATGGAAAGGAAAGAGGTTTCTCAGCAAGTTTCTGGACTGTGGTGCGCTATTATCCCTTCTTTTCATTGAAATCAACACAAGTATGTTATTTGGTGAAGATTCATTTATAGATAAGAGGAGAATAAAATATCACAAGAAGCTCAACTAATTTGAAAATCGACCCCTCTGATATGAAAATCATGTCTTGGAATCCCAAAGAAATCTCTGTAGAATCGGAGGAAATTGCAAAGCCCTAATCGCTAAAAGAATAGTAAGAGGAAGTGGAGAAGTTACCTGAGATCGAGAAATCAAGGCGCAGCGTCAAGAGAAGAAGATCAAGGGGGAGATACACCGACAGTTACAGATCGAGACATCTTCCCCCCAAACTTGAGACATCTCTGAAAGATTCAAAATATTAAGGCTTCGATCTACCTCAAATTACTAAAAGAAATGGTGATACTAAGCCTGAGAAAGATACCTGTGTGCGGGTTTCTTTGGAGATGAGTACAGAATGGAAGCACTCAGGGAGACACATCCATCGCTATAGCATCGTCACCGACATCTCTTCCCCCCTAAATCGAGAAACTTCTGTAAGATGTGAGAAAGCATGGATTCATTATACCCTAAATGATTAAACAATTTCATGTTTCTTGTAAAGGAACGTCATCATTTAGTTTATGGCTTTGTTGAGTCTCACACACATGAGAGTGAGACCATCCCCTTGTAAACTCTCTATATTTATTTAATGAATTTTTTAAATTCTTAAAAAAAATTTATTACTTGAGGGATGGTGTATAGTTCAAACAAGGAAAGGTATGTTTTAAGTCCTACTTCATCTCTAATTCCATCAATTTTATCATAAACTCACTCTTCTCTAACTGGTGGACACTTTGGGTACCAAAGAACATTTAGTCGAATCAAACGCAACTTCTTTTGGCCTATTATGTGCACAACAGTCAAGAATCACGTAAGGGGGTGTGATATGTGTCAACACTGTAAACATGAGTGCGCCGATCTTGCTGGCCTCCTTCAACCTCTCCCGATTCCGCATTATATATGGACTGACATCTCGATGGACTTCATTGAAGGTCTTCCTCCTTATCACGGTTATATAGTCGTAATGGTGATTGTTGATCGACTATCTAAATATGCACATTTCGTTGCCCTCAAACATCCATATACCTCTATAATGTTAGCAAAGGCTTTCATTGATAGTGCTGTCAAACTTCATAGAATTCCTTCATCTATTGTTTGTGATCAAGACAAGGTATTTATCAGCAACTTTTGGCAGACATTGTTTCAACTCCATGACAACTTTGAAGATGAGTTCCAATTATCATTTACAAACGAATGGACAAATAGAGGTTGTCAATCGAACCTTAGGCCAATATCTCCGTTGTTTTACCAGTGATCAACTAAAAAGTTGTTTGAATGGCTCTCATGGGCAGAGTACAGTAACAACACGTCCATACATTCCAGCACTAAGGTCTCACCCTTTAAAGTCGTTTATAGGATACCACCACCAAGCTTGCTCTCTTACATTCTAGGTACCTCAAAAGTTCAGGCAATTGATACTTTGTTTCGTAGCCGAACCCATATTTTGAGTGAATTATGCCATAATCTGACTATTGCTTGCAATGGCATGAAGATTCAGGCTGACAAGTATCATAAGGAAGTTGTCTTTAACGTAAGTGACTATGTGTATTTACAACTTCAACCATATTGACAGAAATCTGTAATTTTTTGTCATTCTCTCAAACTGTCCCCAAGATATTTTTGTCCATTCTGAATCCTAAAGCACATCGGATCATTTGCATATAAACTGGAATTACCAGCTGGTTCATTGATCCATAACGTGTTCCGTGTGAGTCTCCTAAAGAAGCAAGTTGGACTTGTACCATTAGTCTCACCAAATCTTCCACCTGTCTCTAACGACTCCACAATTCTTCCTTACGAGTCTATTTTGGATAGTCCCATCATTCATAAGCGTAATTACAGACCTAAGACAGAGATTTTGGTAAAAACGGGCTGGAACTTCATACGAGGATGCAACATGGGAAAACAAGTGATGTTTTCCAAGGACTTATCCTGACTTCATCCTAGAGGACAAGGATACTGTGAGGAGGGAGGACTGATAAGGGACTCAAGTGGTACGCTCTTGAAGGAAGACCAAGTCAAGGGTGTTGGAATAATGGGCAGCTCACGTCTGATACTCCTCACATCTACACGCTCCTATACTTGTGTTGTCGTGGCTCTATTCTTGTTCTATTATGTCCTGTTAGTGACAGTACTGCTATTTTTCTAGTTATGTTAATCACGTTGTTGCGGTTAACGCATTCGTACTGTTGGCTTATATATAGCTGAAGGGTGATTTGGATGAGATACGCATGAAATTACTTTCCGACAATCTTCTTCTAACTCTTATCTGTAAGTTTTTTTTAATCAAACATGTGAGCTTATATGTCTATAATTATATATAAAGGATATCATATAAAATTGAGCTCACTTAATTAAAGTGGTCTAATATGTTTATGATATTTTTAGCTTCATGCATCTATTTTAAGTATGAGCTTTATATGTGTAGAAACTGGGTTTATAATTTCTAGTTTTATGATGAGTCAAACTAGAAATCATATTAGGGTTTTAACCTAATATAAGTAGTTATGGTCTCCAAATTAAACGTATGCTTAATTCTTGTCTAAAATTCCATTATTAAAGACAAAACAGAGAATTACGAAAAACTCTTAAAAAAGGACTACGTTCTAATTTGAAAGACAAAACTACAAAACTCCAGTGCAGATTTCACAATAGATTCAGGTATGCTTCCGCTTTTATTTTATTCTTAATGATTTGATATAAATGGATCCTATGTTTTAAAGGGATTAAAACTCTACAAATGGTATTAAAGCAAATTCATAATTAGGTCATCAAGAATGATTATTTGGTTTTATTTTGTCTTCTGAAGTTTCTGTCGATTCTTTTCTGTCGATTCGGTTACTGCATATACGAATATATTTCAATGGTGGTCTTGATTTTGTATATGTATTTGGAGATAACTTTTTGATAGTTTTAAAGAATAATTTGTGGTCTTATTTGTTTTTTGGGTTTTGTCTATTGGATAAAAATTTTGTCCATTAGATAAAAAAATAAAACTTTACTCGTTGGATAAAAATTAGAGTTTTCCTCCTTAGATAAAGAGTCAAATTTTGATCGTTAGATAAAGATTAAATCTTTACCTATTGGATAAAAGTCAATAGTCACGATGCCATTCGATTTATGTAATAAGCAGAAACTAAAGTATTATGAGGAATAAGTTTTGGGGCCCAAATTTATAATTTCTGATTTGATTTGTAAAATTTTGACTCAATTCTTGATTTGAGTTGACAGGATTGTCAGTATCATAGCATCAAGAAATTAGAATTATGATGCTTTCATAAAGCTTATGAAAAATTTGGCATCAATTTTAGATTTTGGTATTTTATAGAAATATATAGCATTTGAAATTAAATTAATTGAAGCAACATGTTGCCGAAGCAACATGTTGCCAAAACAACCTCTCTTGTTAAATTAATTTAACTTAGAATGTTAAAAAGTTTTATGTGTATGTTATTCATGCAAATATGGACTGGCCCAAGGGAAAGTTTATATTTGGCCCGAATTGCATATACACTTGTGGTGGTAAATGCGTGGCAATT
>JAOQMS010000005.1:6420489-6441514 GCA_027563885.1 Erythroxylum longipes
GTAAAAATAGAGATTAAAAATAAATAAATAATTCAAAATTAAAATAAGCATTAAATTAAGTAAAAAATAATAGACAATAAAGAAAACAAGTAAGTAAATAAAGCAAACATGCAATTAAAAAATACTACTGAAAAAGGTATTCAAGGTAATTACTTTTTTTTATTTAAAACGGAGGAATTCGCAGTCGTTATCTTTTAAATGTGCACTGGGTAGATCTCCGGATTGACATAATAGCCTACAAATCACGTCAATTACGTACTTTGTACTAGACAAACCTTGTATGATAGACTCGATTGAGAGACCGTAAGTATTAATTACATGATATACAAATGAAGAAAATGATCTCTTTATGAAAAAAAACTTTTTATGTAAAATCTTCTACCATATCTTAGTTTGTCAAAAAATTTTATTGAGGGTAAAATCTTCAATAAGTTTTAGTATGGTTATATCATACCTAATTACTTCTTTCAATTCTTCCTAAGTCTTCGTATTTTTCTCTTAAAGTACTTAAGTACAATTTTCTTGCACTTTTTTATTGAGAAGTCGAAGATATCTTTTTTTTTAACATATCTAAACTATCTAAGTTTTAGTCTTTCTTAACTTATCATCAGTATTAGCACCCTCAATTTATCCCTCACAACTAAATTCCTAATCTTAGCGCTTCTTGTATAGTTATACATTTAATAGAACATATTCATCTCTATCATCTGTAACTTATAAATATGAACCAATTTAATATGTCAAGACTCTATTATTCCTCAAAGAAAGGTTGCTGTTATGAAAAAAAAGATATAAAACTATAACATTGACCTATGTCCTTCGGCGTATCTTTATCAATTACTTAGAATCCTGATTGAAAGAAAAAAGAAAACTTCCTTGGAATACAAATCCAAGACAAGTATTTTTTTGAACCCAGAAACGGTGTCGTCGGAAGGAGGGTAAGTTTATAAGTTAAAACGCATGTAAATGCTCAAATACTACTGAGGGTGTCGTGCTTGAATCTGTGTGTAAATCGAATGTGTTGGACAGAGTTGAGGGACTTTGCTTGTGCCGGTGGCTTTTGTTTTTGTTTTTCCGGGTTTGTGCGTGTCTGTCTCTTCCACTCTGTAATCTTATTGCGTATAACGACACACACGAAACCAAAGCCTCTTTGATCTTTAAAATCATTCAGGTAAAATATCCTCATATTATTCTCTCTACTCCACCCTCTATTTCTTTCCTTTGTTCTATGTTGATATTCCTGCTGTTGAATCTTTAGTGCTGTTATTGGAGCTTTGGATCATAATTGTTCAGACCCGGATGCGCTTTTCCGGTTCTAATTCCATAATTTGTATCCATCTGCTAATCTTTTTAGTTCTTTTCCTTTTGGGTCTCTCTAATTTTTCTTGGGGATCACACAATTGCTTGACTGGTTGTTGTGTTTGCCTTATTTTAACCTTTTTTAAGCTCGAAGTTTGTCTCTCTTTCGCCTTACGATTTTGTCTGTGTTGTTTGATTTTGTGTTTATCACTTTGATTACTTATTGTTACAGTTCTGGTGAACTTAAGAAAAGTTTCTTGCTGTTAGGTTGTCTTAATATTTGTATCAAGCAACAATATTGCGGATGCAACAAACTCTCGGAAAGTCCTTAGAATTTGGTAGAACGAAGATTCTAAAATCTTCAGCTTTTTGTGATCTCATAGGAGCGTTTTTATGGCCTTTTTTATAAAACTGTGGGTTACTAGTTTTCTCAAGTTGGAATAGACTCTGGGAATTTTCTTTTGCTATTCACGGGAAAAGTTAAACGTGTTTAGGCTCAGTAGGATAGTTTTTCTTTCATTCTTGGGCTTATTTCTGTCTTTTTGTCTGTCTTTCTTACTTGATATCATGGTTTTAGCTGAATGCTGAGATTTTCTTTCTCACATGCTATTTGGCAGAAAATGATTCAAATGTGGTTGTCTCTATGAGTCAATTCCATCAACCTATGCTCCTATATGATAGGTAATGAAGGGATTTTCTGACGACGCAGCTGCTTCAAAATGCTCTCCAAATTCTAAAATTGATACTGCAAGTCACTTGTTAACATCTGATTGTTCAGATTCAGGATCTAGTGAAAGAAAGTCTTTGAAGTCTTTGTCATGGTCAAGCATCTTTGCATCCGCTTTCTCTGTCTTTGAACTACACCGTGACTCATCAACCTGTGAGAAAAAGTCATTTTCTACTAGAAACAATGGTTGGACATCTGCTGTGAAGAAAATTGTTGCAGGTGGGGCAATGAGGAGAATCCACGAGCGTGTTTTGGGACCTAGCAAAACTGGGATACCAAACACAGTTAGTGACATTTGGCTTCTAGGTTTGTGCTATAAACTTTCACAAGAGGAGTGCTCTGGGGATGCAGGGACTAGTAGTGCAGTATCTGCATTCACAAATGATTTTTCTTCACGGATTCTGATGACATATCGAAAAGGTTTGTTTTTGCTAGGTAGTCTAACATATATCAAGTATGGCTTTAGCGATTGAACCAATATGGTACATCATATTCATTTATACAGGTTTTGATGCTATTGGAGATTCAAAATACATAAGTGATGTAAACTGGGGTTGCATGCTTCGGAGCAGTCAGATGCTTGTTGCTCAGGTCCATTTCTCTTTCATCGTCTCATTTGACATTTGATCCAATCGAGGCATTAAAACAAAATGGATTTGGATTATGGAAGCCTTTTTTTTATTGATTTACATGTTAGAGATTTTAAACATGAGATTGATGCTTTAGTAGTTATTTTTCTTCATATTCTATCTGAGCCAACCTTGATTGATGACAGAGATTTAACATCAGAATTGCTGTCAGTTGTTTCTCTTTGCTTTCTCATATTACTGATACTTCTTTGGTCTTGGTGCATGAACTTTTTCATTCTTTGTAACATTAATTGATTTTGGCATTGCCCTCTTGACAATGCTTCAATTGGCATGTTCGACTAGACATTGATAGTATTTTGTTCCTAATTTTGCAGGCTTTGCTATTTCATCGATTGGGGAGATCTTGGAGAAAACCTTTGCAGAAGGTGAGACAACTAACTCAATTTGCTTGCAGTCATGAATTTTGTCATGATTCTTGTAGTATTTTCCAGTGCACATTGTCTTTTTCATTTAATTTCATTATTTATTGGTCCAACTATGAAAATTTAGTACAATGTAAATTGTTAGCAGTCATGAATTATGTCACTTCTTTCATTGACTATGCAGCCATGGGATGAAGAATATGTTGAGATCTTACACCTTTTTGGTGATTCTGAGGCATCTGCCTTCTCTATCCACAATCTTCTTCAAGCTGGAAGCATGTATGGCCTTGCTGCTGGATCATGGGTAGGTCCATATGCCATGTGCCGCTCCTGGGAATCCTTAGCCTTGTCTAAGAAAGAGGAAGTGGACACTGGCTCACAGCTTCCAATGGCGTTTTATGTTGTTTCTGGAGATGAAGATGGGGAGCGAGGTGGAGCTCCTGTATTATGCATTGAAGATGCCTCTAGACACTGTCGGGAGTTTTCCAAAGGTCAAGCAGACTGGACTCCAATCCTTCTCTTGGTTCCTTTGGTTCTTGGTCTTGAAAAAGTTAACTCCAGGTCAGCAATCAAGCTTTGCATTGTATTCTTCAATCTGAATTCACTATTGCATGGAGTTGGGTAATTGATGTACTTGTTTGTTTGCAACTTGAATTAATTAAAAAGCATTATTTAACTTTACCACCAATTTTGCATGTTATGATACTATCCTTCCTCCATTTTTATGGTAAAATTGAATTGGGAACAGAAGATAGAAGGAGATAAAAGCAGAAAAGTGTTTCTTTGAAAATAATGCACAATTGAGTAATTTTATTCCAGCATAGTGCCAGAAATAACATTATATAATTCCTTTCTTCTGGATAATACACTCTAATCTTTGTGCAATATTCAGTGAGTGAATAGGAACTTGCAGTATTTCCAGTTGCACAAATTTCAGAAACCAAATGAAGCCCTCTTAATTGTTTGTACAAATACAACTAGCACCTTCTTGATACGCGGGTTAATAAACAATTGACGCGATTACTTTCTCAATTTCTACTAGGTATATTCCATCTCTGCAGGCAACATTCACTTTTCCTCAAAGCCTTGGCATTTTAGGTGGGAAACCAGGTGCCTCAACTTACATCGTTGGTGTACAAGATGATAATGCTTTTTATCTTGATCCACATGAAGTTCAACTGGTAAAGCATTTATGCTATGAACAGCAACGTATTTAAATGATATTGAATGATCAGTTGAGAATTTGACACAGCTGCTAGCTGGAAATTTGTTGAAATTGCCAGTGTGAATCTGATATTTGGATCGAACTTATATTGTTGTTTGCTTCCAGGCAGTCAATGTTAGTAGACAAGATGTTGAGGCTGATACTTCCTCATATCACTGCAAGTAAGCTTAATGTTAACCTGTGATTCCTTATGCTTTAACTTATGAAAGTGGAAATTCTCCTGTGCTTTGCTTATTCCTTTTTCTTTATATAATTTAACCAGCTTAATACGATACATTCCCCTGGACTTGATTGATCCATCCTTGGCAATCGGATTTTATTGTCGAGACAAAGGTTTGCCACATATCATGGACATTATTTATGAGTTTTCAGGTTATTTTATCTTAAGCAACTCATTGACCGGTGTATATCACTGTACACTGCTGGACAGGTGATTTTGATGAATTTTGTTCACTGGCAACCAAGCTGGCAAATGATTCAAATGGTGCACCCTTATTTACTGTAGCTCATTCACACACACCGAGAAAACAGGTCAACCATGAGGACATGATAAATGATGGTAGTGAGGTTCCTGATATTGATTCTCATGGTGTTGTAGCAATTAGTGACGCAGAGGGGAATACACATGAGGATGACTGGCAACTGCTTTGATTGGAAATAGGAAATTGGAAGTTGCGTGGGGATTGTGTTATTGGGGTGGATGGAGTACCAATCTTACACTCTAGCATCCGCGGACTTTCTACCCTTCATTTGTTCATAAGTTAATGAATTCGACATGTAGGAAGTACGTTAAGGAGTCGATGATTCTTTCACAAAAAATTTTCTTTGCCTCATATTTGATGTTGTAAAATAAATGTCAGGAGTTCCGTTCAGCTGCAATACCATTTTTATCCTTGTTTCTTTGCCCCCTTTTTTTGTTTTAGATATCTTCATCTTTATCTTTCTCAATACTTGCTTGATTGCCATTTATGGAAAGCCTGTGGGGAGAATTGTTTCCATGTTGTTATACCAGGTTGCCTGCTGACTTCAAACTAAAGACAAAAACAGAACAGGTTCGATAACGTTTGATGTCTGGGCGTCTTTGAGAGCTATAGGTATGTTGGTGCAGCCTCAGTATATAGGCATCTTTCCTCGTTTAGTTATCGTAAGCCTGGACTGGTAAAAAACACATCTTACACTTCAAAGGGTATAGACACAAAGTGCCCAGTTCGAATGTAGATTGAAACACGGGATTACAATGATAATCTGTTTTGTCAGATTCATTCATCCCCTTTAACATTGTCAGGTTCATCCTGTAAGACGAAGGAAGTAGGCAAATTCCATGATGGTGATTTAAGAGTTAATAGTAACAAATGATTCCCACATTCTCATTTTCTCTAATGATTTTTGCGCAAAAAGTTTTACTTTTAGACACTTTGACATCTGTTTTCCAACTTAGGATATAAGATTAATGTCGTTCTCTCTCAACCAACCCTTTCTGTCGCACTAACTAAATTTCAGGAAGCCTTCTCATTAGTTCCAAAACGTCCATGCAGAATTGCAAATTTAGACTTTTAGGTAACATTACACAACATGTGTAACTAATCTCATGTCACCAAACCAAAGCCCTGCTTTACTCTTTCTAACTATCACTCTCATATCTTTCTTTACTTTATCAGACGCTGAGATAAGAAGCTGAATATGGAAACTTAGAAAATCCTGAAGGAGTGTGGACATGATTCCACTTAGAACTCCCTCTCTGATCATCTACATCCACGATGAACGCCACTCCATCACACTCCCCACAAGCTGCACCACCCATCACAAACACACTATGATTACTCTTATCCTTGGAACATCCAAGAACTGTGGCACACAAAGTTGTCCCGCTAATCCAATCCGGAACTGCAACCACTGAACTCACTCTCAGCTTCTGATCAGTACCCTTTTCAGTTCCTTCTCTTGACTGCCGAAGTTGTTCACCACCTAAAACCCACCACCATTCATTTTCTCTTGTCTTCACATTGTTGCTAAAGCACACTGGAACGTTGGCTCCTCTTGGACTAGTACTCCCAAAAGGCCAAACCTCATCAACCCGTGACCACATCCCAGTAACAGGATCGTAAAACTCAGCATCAGACCTAAACTGCCCTTGACTTTCACTTCCATAACCACTCACAACCCAGAACCTTGAATCACCTTCCCAAGCCAATCCTTGACTCTCGTCTCTCTCCTCAATCATATCAGGCAACGTTGTCCACTCGTCTCTATCAACGTTGTACATCTCTGCCGACTTCAATGCATTCTTTCGACCGTCGTGCCCTCCGGCGACATACACGGTGGACTCCCCCACTACTGCACATGCAAAGAAAGAACGTGCCGTCTGCATGGGCGCCCCGCGTCTCCATTTGCCGGCGGTTTCTCCGATCAAGTCTAGGATGTACACGTCACGCACTGGTTCCAAGGTTGTCGGATCCCAACCGCCTAATAAGAGAATTTTGCCAGAGGATTGAAATGTTAAACACTGACAAAATATTGGAATACCATCTTCAGGTCTAGTCCTTTGCCAAAGGTTATGTGTTGCGTTGTAGATGCTAAGAGCGTACTGTGGAGTTCCGTTGATGTTCTGCTGCGGTCTTTGTCGTTTCCGTCCTTCTTCCTCTTCTTTCTTAGTTGTTCTTCCCGTGGCGAAGCCACCATTGGATGGTTCTGTTGAGTCCACCGCCGGGAGAGGCTGGACAAGGCAAAGAATCTGCTCTGAAGTGGCTGATTTTCTTCTTTCTTGATAGAATGAAGGGTGTGAAATTAAGCTTTGCCATGTGTGACACACAGATTTCATACAAGAATGGAATTGGTACGGTACTCTAATTAGACAGTCCAGTGCTATGTCATTAGGCAAGCCTGCAATTAGCTGTTGCTCTTCTTGTTTCTGTTGGAATTCCATTGAAGATGCCTAAATTGAGCTGTGATGAAACAGAGGAGAGAAAATCGTATAAAGTTGAAAGCTTTGATACGAAGATGGATTGGAAAAGGGGGGAAGCATAAACCCCAGAAGTAGTTACTAAATCAGTTCACTTTTCAATGATTCTTTTCTTTGTTTCTGTTAAAAAGCTATTGAAGAGTCCTAAACAGAACTGAAGATGAAACAGATAAGACGTTGCAAACTTTCAGACAAAGTTGGAGTGGACAAGGAGGGTGAAGGGATAGAACCCAGAAGTAGATAGTCGAACACGCTAGTTTTTCAACGATTGTTTTCTTGTTTCTATTGGAACACCATTGGAGAAGCCTAAACTGAGCTACGGGTGAAACAGAGGAACGGAAAATTAGAGAAATTTGTATAAAGTCTGACAAGCTTTAACAAAAAGGTAGGTTTGACAAGGAGGTAGGGGCAGAACCCAGAAATGGTCAGTCAACCACTACAGTTATCAATTATTCTCGGAGCGGGAGGTCTGATTGTTGCAGAGTAGTAGTATTCATGGTTTAAGTAAGGATATTGAATATGTTAAGGTTTGAGCATGGAGGGTTCATAACAGAGGAATTTGCATAGGCTCTTTGGATGACTAGCTGATGCTTGAATTGCAAGGGTTTAGAAGAAGAAAAGGGTATTTAAAGTGAAAGAACAGAGGCGTACTATGGTGCCAGTTGGTACATCAGCCAATCAGTAAACAAGAAGTCACTGTCTGTTTCATTTCGCGGATGACATTGCTTTGACACTCCATTTCAAAAATAAAGGAGATGTACTGCTAAGAATAGTTCACCCTTTAACTAAATCTTCTATGCTAATTGCAATTGGGACTTGAGACCATACCTTCTGTTTTATATATAACAACCTGACCTAACTATTAACTAATTCGGACAAGGTAAGAATTTAGACAAGTCTACTTTTAATTCACTTACTTTAGTTAGTATAATAAACAAGAGTAAAGGAAGTAACCCTGTTGCAAGACCTCTTAGATTAATTAGTATCATCTTCGATGAATAAGATTAGAGATTTACACATTCCAATGAGTAGTACCTTAAATAGATGTTTTAAGTATACGAAAGTAAGTTGGGACAATGGTAAGCTTAGTAAACTTAAAGACCATAAGAGTCAAGTCCATACGAAAATCACTTAGGACATAAAGCTAAGAATGGCAGAAAGAAGCACGAATTGCTTCCATTAGTGGTGGTGAGGACTGGGGACTGGGCTAGGACAAATGCCCTTCTAGAAGAAATTGTGAGGCATTTTAGTTTGTGTTCGATTTGGGATTTCCACATCCATCTGTCATCGTCACCGTCATCTATCAACTTTTCTTATTCTTTTTAACTATTAAATATTTTAATTCAATTTTTTAAAATTTTCAATGATTGAAAAATAAAAAAATTCAAGTTAAATAATTAAAATTTGTATTAATTACATTACTTCCAAGAAAAGGGGTCATCTCCTATGTCCTAATTAATAACGTGATTTTAAAATAAAAATAAGGTTAAAATAAGATAGTTGGATAAGGACTCGATGTCCTGTGTTAATGACTGGAGAGATCAGAAGGGATGGATTCGAGGTTTGGTTAATATGATTTCTTAATTAAGTGGCCCAAAGATGAGTTGTACGGTAAAAAGTAGACTTAAATGAATTCACAGGAGTGGTTTGATTGGTTTCAACTCTTCACTTAAGGCTTTCTTTTATAGAAAGTCTTGAGTTCGAGTCACCGTAAATGAGGAGACAAGAAAAATATTCTCTGTTGATGATCTTCTAGCTCCTTAGGCATACTCGTTGGTCCAATCAATTGCGGACGTCTCACTTTTAACAGCAGTGTGAAAATTGGAACTACTAAAAACTTGGGGCTGATGAGAGCCTAATACTGAACAGAGTCAGTGATCAATCAACAGCTGACTAATCAGTATATAACGATTCCTTATATGTATAAATATACAGGCTACGTAAGAACTTAAAGGACCTTAAAATTTCAAATTTACCTCTTAGATGAGGTTGAAATACCTAATAATATATATATAAAAGATAAATTCACAAGGTCTTTTTGAAGAAGCCTTTAGCTTCATCTCAGTATAACTTGGGTTTGACAAGTGGAGGGATGAGTTATCAACTAAAGAGAGTAATATGGAAATATTCGTTTGGATTATTTATACCCCAATTAGCTCACTATATGTTAGATCAGGAATTAAACTGATAAAAGGGCATGTTTGCCGTGCTAGGCAAATAAAGGCTAAACAACGACATACAAAAGCCCTAATCCAAAAGGGTTCTTCTAGAAGCTATACTATATATTATAATAAATTAGATATATTTTTTATGGTTAATAGTCATGTTTATGGCTTTTCATAATTGTATGGAGTAATGATATGTAGCAACCACCCAAAGCCAAAAGCTAAAAGACCAAAGGCAGAGTCTTCTAGAAGAACAAGTTGACACCATAGGATAGGAGTGGGTCACACGAAAGCACCTCTAATTGTAATTTAATGAAAACACTACAATTAGGAGAATTAGATTAACCATACCATATTCCTTTTCATGATGATTACTTTAGATTAAGGCGAGCATGTCCTACCATGCAAATCAATGCTAATGAACAATAACATTATTAATGAAATGTCATGTGTGTGTATGGCCTACACTACCATTACTACAATAACAACTCCATTATTAATGCATGCTAACTAAAAGACATCATAACTATGGGACAAGACCAATTTGGTATTAATAAAATTTTTATCATATGATATTTTATAAATCACATATTTCATTTTTATTTCTATTTCCAAATATGTTATCCAATAATTTAAAAACTCAACCAGTTCGACCGATTCCACCTTAAAAATTTTAAACTATCTAACTTTTTAATTTGATTTATTTTAATAATTTTTGGTGTTAAAAACTGATTAATTTACTAATTAATTTGTCAATTTTGATAAATTGATAAGCTATTATAAACTAAAATAAATGAATTAGTTTTTATTTAACGATATTTTTTTAAAACCTTTTGTCTTATTTATTTAACTTTCTGCCCAGTCTTTAAAAGATTGATATTGTCTTGTATATTATTAATGTATTAAATAGTCTCTCAACTATGATTCAAAATGAAAACCTTTAAAGGAATAGATATATAGATACATGGAAACAAGTTCTACCGATTAGATTATCGTTTTAGTGGCAGACCATTGTGATTTAGGCTTTATAAAGAAAGCAGTGGAAGTCAAATGTTATAAGAAAAATCTCTAAGGCACATGGGAGTTTGTTGAATGGGTTACAGATAAGTGGCTTATAAATCATTAGATAAGGAAGAGAATATGGAGCCAACATGCAAGGTGGTGGCTTTTTACAATTGTATATAGCTAATAGTCCGTAAGATAACTCATGGTTGGTCACCTGAATCTTTTGTCGATAGTCGGCAACGATACTTTTCATTTTTGTCACACTTCAAATTTTCAACTCACATTTAGTTTATTACTTAGAAATATAATAGAGATGTACGCTTTTAATCTACAGAACTTAGCTCATAATTGAAAGGGAAAACCCAAAGAGAACGTGTTGGAATTGAAGTTGGAAACATTTCATGGTCACGTCTAGTGGGATCCTGATGAAACCCATTGATCCAATCTGCAGGTAGACATGGGTCTCCTCCTTTTGTCGTAGCAGAGTCAACTGATACTTCCAAAGTAGTTGAATTTTTTTAATTGATTATAATACAATTTGCAGTTTCTATCTCAGAAGCATACTTCCATCCCGATAAAAATCTCAAAGAAGACAAAGATGTATTGATGGGCATTGGAACAAAGTTGCAGGCCATGACACGGATAGCCACTTCTGGTCTAAATTACCAGAAAGCAATCATGTAGGATTAAGATCTGAGGAAAAGTTTGAAATCTTATCGTTCGGTACACCAACACTTCAATATCATATGTTACGTAGGACTGTAAAAATCCGTTATTGCATATTGCCTGTGTTGGTTTAGCGTGCTACTTCACTATCACCACTGCAACTCTTGTAAAAATCGAACTCCGTAACAATTCATTTCATGTCTTGACATGTATAAAACTCAACAGGTTGCTGATATACATTGAGGAATCCTACATCAATTGTAACATACACTACACCATAATCCGATCAAAACAATGGCGTCATGTCATATGTTAGTTGTCCTAATTTCATATTTTTTCTTCATTAACAGAGCTTAAGTAAGTTGTTCTATATGTTTTTTTTAATGTAGTCAACACTGTTTACATAATCAGTTTATCTACATTGAGTAGAAGTCCGCTCAAGTCTCTTTTTATATATGCGAGTCAATTTGTGTGTAATCCGATTAGCTCATCTCTTTAATTTAGTTATCTTTATGCATTATTATTAGAAATTGCCACACCACTGGCGACCAATCTTGATCTTTTGTTTCATATATATCGTAAACATGTACATGCTATGATAGTCGATTGTGAATACAAATTCCTTTAGTTCGTGTCTTCCAAGAGGACCAAGCCTCTTACTTTCGCGAACCCAGACCTAATATGGGCTTATTAGACTCGACGTCTTAGTCCCACTCATAGGCCTCTCAAAAAGACCTACTTAAAAAGACCTTTTTGTAACAAAGACCTTCTTTAAGTTTGTCAAGTGCCAAATTCAACAACTTATTCATAAAATTAATTTTGCTTTGTGTCAATTAGGAATGTCACAGGCCCACGCCCAGAGTTATGGCCCGATGGGTCACAGATGGGCCGGTTTAACCCACCCCGTCATTTGTTTTTTTAAACTAAAAATTTCCAAAACGATATTATTTCTGATAAAATAGGTGATCCACGAGTCGGACATGACCACGTTTGCTTTCCTTAGTATCAATATCAATTATATTTTGTTATATTAGCTTATTGGATTTAGTTTGGGTGTTGATTAATTTTTTTATATCTAATGGATCACTTAGATTTAGTACCATACAATCACATATTAATTTTTTCATCGATTTGTTGGTCTCAAATAATAAATTACTAATACATTTATATTTTTTAAAAACATGTAAAAGAATTGGTTATAAATAAAAATGAGTATGAATAATTAATAGAATAAATACTACTATAAATATAAATAATTATTATTTTTGTTACTATTATGTAATAAAATAAAATTTTAACAAAAGGCCCAAATTAATATAATTTAAGCTCGTTAATTTATTATTAGTTCTTAATGAAATATGGTATATTATCAACTAATAATAAAATAAATTTATGTTACATATTAAATATTTATTGATACCTTCTTACATGAGTAATATATACATATATATATATATATATAAGTAACAATATGTAAATAAGATAAATTAATAAATAATACTATTTTTATAATTTAATTTATTAAGAGTAAACATTAACCAATTTAAATAATAATTAGTTATAAAATATAAATAGTTTATTTATTTTTAATATTATTTTACAAAAAATATTTAATTTACTATCATATTAAACCAAAAATATATTATTAGTTAATAATAAATATAGTAAAATTATTTTGTAATAAAATAAACTAATAATATATGTTTAACATTAGTATGTAAATATGATAAATTATTAAATCAATAAATAAATTATTTGACATATATTATCTATATAATTTTGCTAATTTTTAATCACTCGCTTACTACGTAACTGTCAACATAAATTACAACGTGCCTAAAAATGATTACATCGTCTATAATTAATAATACAATTTAATAAAATATATTTTAAAACACAAAAAATCTGGTGAAATTAAAAAAAATATGTAAGAAGTTGATAACTTTTACTAGTTAAATAAGGATAAAAGATATTTATGACTTATTCTTAAAATTTCTGATATAATTTAATATTCTAAAACATATTATTATATTGTGTGGAATAATTTCAACTACCTTTTAAAACTATAAGTCAATTTCATAGAAAATTAAAAAGGTAATAAATTACGAGATAATTTGATCAAAATCTTTTACAAAAAATTAAATAAAAGAGTGATAAGAAAAGTATATTTTTAAAATTTTTTTAAATAAATTAAATTTAAACAAAATTTAATAATCTAACTGCCACCGGAAGAAAAAAAAACACACAAACACAACATATCCTATTGCATGAGGCTTCCTAGCTTTGCAAGGGTCGGGAGAAGATTATCAATATTAGCAAACTTTGTTTTGCATTTTTTTACAAAGAAACTATTTTCTTAACTTTCTAATCTCGTCCACTTATTTGCCATCGTAAGAAAGCACTCAGAAAGGAGCCTTAATCTCTAAGAAAAGATTACAAGTTTTTCATGTACTTAACTCTCTAATTCGAAGACATTAATCAAGAAAAGTCGTAGTCATTGGTAGATGTTTTCATAAAAGCGCGTCTCCATCAACTTAATATATAAATTTTGGTTTGATAGCGTCAACGTGACATTATTGAACGCGTTGATTGTTAACAAGTTGGAACATAATATATATTATCACAGTTGATTTCATATATGTATGTATGATGTTTCTATAACTCCTTCTCAAAGCAATCTAGACAACCATGTTTATTTTCAATGTTGCACTTTATTTTAGCAAATAACAAGTTGGTTAACGTAGAACATTATCTTGTTGAAATACTTGTCTCAACACTCGTCTTATCATTACATGATAGTTTTGAAAATTTCTTAAGTTGGAGGAAGTTTTTTTTTGCATTTGAAGTTGCATTGTTAAAGTAGCTTACTTCTTCTTAATACAATGACTAAAATGTAATGCGTAGCACGAGCTTTAATTACGTGTCTAAGATCATATGTGGAAGTGAATAAATTAAAAAAATGTTGAAAATAACTGTTTTGTTTTTCACAACTTTAAACCAGGTTTTCAACACCAAAATTTTGGAACTTTCTTGATGAATTTTACGAAAGTCGATCGATCGGATGTTGTTAACGTCTTTTTACCTCTTTCTTAACGAAGTGAACCTCTCAACATACCGGAGAATTTGAACTTTCACGACTCATTTAAGCAGAAACAGGAGACTTTAGCAATTATATAGTAACTATATTAGGTCTTTCTATCGCAGCCCAGTGCATGTACAACCCATATTGGTTGGGGTTTATTTTCTTCATTGAACTTCAACCTATCAAACTATTTATCGGACTACTTTATTATTTTTATGTTTTACAAACATAAAACACTAGAATCATACAAATTTTAAAGATTTGCTATATAATTAAGTCAGATGGTGAATTTTGAAATAACTTATTACTTTATGATCATAAGATGAGTCATGAAAATAGTTTTTTTTAATAAAAATAAAAAAGTTACTTATATTGATAATCTTCTCCTGACCTTTTCAAAATAAAGAGCCTTATGAATCAGGATACCTTGTGGTTGTGTTTGTGGTCTTGAATATTCGATTGAGCTAATCGTCTGATGTATCGGAAAGTTAAGATTCATTCTACGTATAATTGAGATGGAAAGTTAGAATATGAGAGTATAATTTTTATTTTATAACCAACTTCAATTATTATGTAATTCCATTGGATTTGTTTGTGCCATCAAATTAATACGAGACTAAATCACCTATTCTATTACTTTATTCCTATTTTATTTAATGAAAATTTACGATTCAATAAATAAGGCTCACAAAAATTGGAGAAGGAAGACCAGACAGGAACGGGTGAATAGGATTGCTGTTCCCAACCAACATACTACTGCTTTGAACACGGTGATTACCTTACGTGGTACACGAACTTTGGCTCAATGCAAGAAATGATCATTCAATTAAAGAAACATCGACACATGTAACTAACATAAGCCGTAAATGGTGGTCGATGACAACAATAAGAGTCGAATTGAATCAAATCCTTACGTAAGAACTGTTCAGCGAGGTTACAGTTACACTACATCATTATACATTAATTTGAGATATTAAGTATGTTTTATTAGTCAAATTAATTATAATGAATATTTTCCTATAAAATCAGATTCACCTAAATTTTAATTAATAAAATCTTCATAATTTTATTTATTTAATGGATGATTAAGATGATTTTTTCAATGTGAAAGGTCGATATAAATATTAGAAAATGCTTTATTAAATTTTATCAACACATTTATATAATTTTTACGTACAATATTCACAAAATTAGCTGACAAAGGTTGAAACATCCTGGAACAAGCGGGTCCAGACCAACACGAAAAGTCTTTGAAGAGTGAGTTCCTATCTGTTCAAACCCACCTACTGCTTCTAGTTGCACTGTTTTATCATTCCCTGTCTCGATTTTCCCATTTTGAAACCACTACTAGAAGCAGCGACCATGTGAATGGGAATTATCAGGACGGTCTAAATGAATATGTTATTTGACTTTGATGGAATCCCGGTCTTGTTACAGAAATAGTAATCAGTACCTACCAGCTACACCTGCTACATTTACATCGGATATATATAGCAGAAGCAAAACACGTTTACGAGCAGAAACATACAGAAAGAGAGGTGAGGAGAAGAAAAAAGAAGACGATTGTTTAAGGGGATGGCCGAGGGAGGAACCACCTTGGAGTATACCCCAACATGGGTTGTGGCAGTGGTTTGCATTGTTATAGTTTCCATTTCTCTTTCTGTTGAAAGGATCCTCCACTACCTTGGCAAGGTACTTTTGTTCTTTGTATGATCATACATATGCAGTTGCACACTTCGATTATCTGGGTTGGGATGATCTCTTCTTCTCTTGTACTTAGTGTATGCATAATCATGTAGTCATGTATGTTCTTACTAGCGCTGGTTATGGAATGATTATACGGAATGAAATGGGGTTTTCATTTGCAGCTTTTCAAGAGGAAACAACAGAAACCTCTCTATGATGCACTGTTAAAAATCAAAGAAGGTAATGATTCTTACTGATATTAGTCCAACTTCATTATAGTGTTGCTAACTTTGTATTTGCAGTCTGTATCTTTTTATACACGGACATATTTGAATCTTTGGAATTTCTGACTTTTTTTTTAATCATTTCATAAACTTGGTTCTTAAATTAACTTCTAGTTCTAATACAGAATGGATGCTAACTTCTTCTGATGCAGAATTGATGCTCTTGGGGTTCATATCACTACTACTGACAGTATTCCAGGGCCGGATTAACTCAATCTGCATATCCCAGCACTTGGCTAATACATGGCTACCTTGCAAGAAAGAATCAGAAAATAAAGATGTGGTTGCCCACTTTCAGAGCTTCTTTTCCTTCAATTCAGGCGGCGGCGGCAGCCACTCCAGCCATCGCCTTCTAGCTGAGGAGGGGTCAAAAAATACTTGTTCCCATGTAACTTCACCGATCATTATTATTTTGTCTTATCTTAATTTTGGTGAAGCTGTTGACCAACATCTTCATGCATCTGCACCAACTACTCTCTTGAACTCTTTGTTCTCTTTTACTTGATGAAAATGACTTCAAAAACTTTGTCACCTTAGAGAATTATGTGGTGAAGGTTCTATTTGTTAGTCAACTTTGGATGGTAGATTCTAGAAGCTAAAACATGCATCAGGAAAATAAATAAAAATGGCAACTTTAATTGCACGTGCTTTGTTGGAAAAATTGTATAGCAGTCACATGCTTTTGTTTCAAAGCACTTATGAAACTGAAGATGCTGTGGGGAAAATTTTGGCATGTGGTAAATACTTTGTCTTTGTATCTCCAGTTTCATTGATTTCACAAAAAAATAATACTTCTTTGTTGACTAAAATAATAACTGAGTGTTCCCTGTAAAATGGACTGAAAGTTCCACACTAAGCACAGAAACTGAACTTGTAGGTTGTAGTCTGATCGAAAGTGACATCTAATAATAACCATGAAAAAGTGATGTGTTTTCTAAAGAACAAAGGTATCATGTAACTTAAAAGTCTCCATTGCAGTTCAGTGATCTGTAGAGATGGATCTTTCCAACATTAATAAAAATCTGATACCTCTCCTTTGCTTTTTAAATCTTGTCTGCAGGGGAAGGTTCCAATTTTATCTACAACTGCATTGCATCATCTTCACATATTTATCTTCGTCCTAGCCTGTGTTCATGTCGTTGTCTGTGCTTTCACCATCCTTTTTGGTACAGCGAAGGTAATATTGTCCTTTCCATTCTCATCTTCAAGTTTTGGTTCTTACCTGAACAAGGTTCAAAATGCCACTGCAATAGCAATTTCACTCAAAGTTGGCTATTTTGAACCATTACCCTGGTCTTAAATCATCGAAGATACTTTCGTTTATTTTCATAACTTTAGAGCTTAATTTGTTGTCAATCATTGAATACGCAAATGTAGATAAACCTGTGGAAGCGTTGGGAGGACACCATCGAGGATGAGCTGGAATCAGGTACTAGTTTTGTTTAACTTCTGTATTAGGAGACTAATAATATCATCTAAGGTTTGTGCCTGAGTTTGTAAATTGGCAGGTTCAAAATTTACCCACGTCCATGATCATGAATTCATCAAGAAGCGTTTCAAGGGCTTGGGGAAGCGTTCTTATGTTTTGGGTTGGGTGGTGAGCTCCGTTTCATAACTTTGCAAGTTTCCAGATGTTATGTACTAAACTGATAATGGATACAACTGCATAAACTTGCAAGACCAAAAATGATAATAACTACTAGCTCAATTTTCCTCAAAACCATCTCTCCCTTCGAGGTGATTCGTTGACAGGAAGGTGTTAATGATGCACATTAACTTTGCTATTCTTAATGGTGTTTGTTCTTTTCACTTCTTTTCAGCATGCATTTTTCAAGCAATTTTATGGGTCTGTAACCAAATCCGACTATATCACTCTGAGACGGGGATTCATTATGGTACGTTAATGCAACTCCCTGTTCCTGTCTACTGCAGAACTTCCCTTTTCGGTACCTAGGTAGTCTTGTTTCAACATGCACTAATAACATTCGCTTGACAGACTCATTTCAGGGGAAATCGTAAGTTTGACTTCCACAGGTACATGATGCGTGCCCTTGAATCCGACTTCAAGAAGGTTGTAGGAATAAGGTTAGTTACAGTCTACATCTTATGCAGTTAGACAGGTTCCGCTTCGCCTATAGCTCAACTTTTTTAACTCTTCTAGCATCGATTCATGAGTTAAAAGAATATGGTTTCTGATGTGTTCTTTTGACTTCACTGCTTGCAGTTGGTTTCTTTGGCTATTTGTGGTCGTTTTCTTGTTGGTGAATGTCCATGGTAAGTCCAAAATTTCTGACGGCTCCCACACCAACTTGCTTCTCTTTTTGGTGTGTGTGCTCAGATTCTGTAATTTCCATCTACACTGGGCCAGTGTTCTAAAACCTTTTAGATAATTTCAGTACAAAAAGGTTCACTTTGATTTAAAGCATTGGACAGGAGTAATTTTCCTGAGATTGTTGTCTTCCTTATAATCTTATCCATAACATTAACCCTTCCTTCACTGCACTTTCCATGGAAGATTTTAACAGAAAAAGGGTTGACATGATTCTATATATATGGCTATGCAGGTTGGCATGCATATTTCTACATCTCATTCATTCCCTTCATTGTAAGTTATTCGGTGTCAAGAACTCTTCTGCATTGTTTTTTTTTTTTTCATTTGTTAAAGTTGTTTCTATAGTAAAAATGTGTTTAAATTTTTATTTATAACAGTCTCTATTCATGGGTGTAATTAATGTAAATAGGCTTGTTTCTGTATACGTATCAAAACTTGCTGATGTTGCTGAATGCTGACCTAAGAGGTTGGAGCTAAGATTCGATATCCTCGTGTCTGCAGAATGCATAATAGGACTGGAGACAATTAAGTAGTTCATCTGATATGATTGTTGTCTTTTCTTAACCATTTGCAGCTTCTGCTAGCTGTGGGAGCCAAATTGGAACATGTAATCACCAAGTTGGCTCATGAGGTTGCTGAGAAACATGTTGCAGTTGAAGGAGACTTGGTTGTTCAACCTTCTGATAGTCTGTTCTGGTTCAACCAACCCAAGTTTGTTCTCTGTTTGATCCACATCATCCTATTCCAGAATTCCTTTGAACTGGCATACTTTTTCTGGATATTGGTAAAGATTCAACACCACGTTTTCGATTAAAACATGTGTGGTTACCTACATAAAACCTCTGATATATATGCTCACATGATGCTAAAATAAATTGTTGCAGGTGCAATATAGTTTTCACTCCTGTATCATGGGAAGAAGCGGCTATGTTATCCCAAGACTAGTTATAGGGTAAACTTCTCGGTTTCTTTGCTATTCTACGCCATATTTATATTCTGAATTTGAGCTATAATTCTGACTGTATTCTTGTAACTCAAACTCTCAATGTTTCCAGGGTATTTGTTCAGTTTGTCTGCAGTTTCAGTACCTTACCACTCTATGCATTAGTGACAGAGGTAGGTTAAATTACCATCAAAGTATTACATATGGTGTACTTATGTCTGAATGATCCATACTCACAACATTTCTAATGTAGATGGGAAGTTCATTCCAGAAGGTAATATTTGATGAACACATCCAAGAGGGTCTTGTTGGTTGGGCTAAGCAAGCTAAAAAGAATGTAGGTTTGAGAAAGGGTGTAATTGGGTCTAGTCCTCCTGCTGAGCAAAGCCAGGATGTGAATGGAGCAATTAGGTTGGCAAAAATAGTTCCAAAGGAGCAAGGAGAGATTGTGCATGAAACTGATTCTGACTGAATTTGTCGAACAGAGCACGATCATGGATTCAAAGCTAGCACAAGCATATACGCCATGTTGTTCAACAATAAAAGATAATTTTAGACATTCTGAAGAACTGCCAAGGAAGTTGGGAAAACGCTTTTGCTATGTTTTCCATGCCAAGGTTTGTTCTTTTGTAAGACCTAATAGTGGCAAACAAACATAAAATTTTGTACCTTGTTTGCTCAATAACTTGTATTATAGGTCTTCACACATGTTTTGGTAATGTCTGCAAATGCCATTTGACTTGAATTTTTCTACATTAACCTGCTCAATTTACGAACTAAAGAAGACAATATCCTTTCAATCAAAGCTGTTACGTGGGCTCATAGGCAAGATATATATTCTCTTATACAACAGAACAACCATATAACTTCCTTCACGAATTCATGTTTATAGATTATTTACTGTAAACTATATTCTTCAAAGTCAATAAAGAATTATCAAGCTTTCCTTTCTGATACAAAACGAAAAGCACAACCATGAGACTCAATCTCCAACTTCATTTTTAACAAACTCCATCATGATTGGGAGAGATGCTGTCCGGTCATAACCATCAAAAGGAATGGATGATGCTGTCCGGTCTTAACTATCAAAAGGAATGGACTTGTTTCCTAAGGTCAAGTCAAAAAGCTCAAGCAACATCCTTACGTATGATTTCTAGGTGTACCCATCGGGTTGAAACTCAAATGCTCTCATGGAACTCTGCAATTCCCAAACAAATTCCAAGTTGGAAAGTTCACATAAGCAGCAACCCTATCATAGTGTTTGTCCTTCGGGGACATTTCATCGAACAGTTAGCAGTGCTTGGCGAATGGTCACCAAAACATTGTAGATAACAGGTGATTTTCGGAAAAAATAGATGGGTTAGATGTTAGTGGGAACAGGGGCACAGGAATTTTCGGAACAGGTGGTTTGAAGCCCATTGGCTGCTCTATTCGAACAATTGCATGTTGATTATTGTCTCAAACTCATAAAAGTAAAAAATGGTGGTTAAAAAATGGTAGCTTTCGGTGCAATAAGCTGGCCTTCACTCATTGACTTCTCTATATACGAGAAGCAGCAGTAGTAGAGAGGGGAGAGCAGAAAAAACTAAGAGAGCCTAGAGGGAGAGAGAGTTGCATTAAGAGAGAGAAAATAGCAAGGA
>JAOQMS010000005.1:6441614-6469765 GCA_027563885.1 Erythroxylum longipes
AATGGTGGCTTAAAATCGGTGGCTTTCGGTGCAACAAGTTGGCCTTCACTCATTGACTTCTCTATATAAGAGAAGCAGCAGCAACAGAGAGGGGAGAGCAGAAAAAACTAAGAGAGCCTAGAGAGAGAGAGAAAAGGAGAGAGAGTTGCATCAAGAGAGAGAAAATAGCAAGGAGAAATTTCGGAGAGAAATGATTTTGTATTTTTCCAATTTTTTCTCTTCCTAGTAAGAGTGTGTGAGCTTGGGTTAATTTAGGTCTTTGAAAAATTGAGTAATAAACACTATTGTATGTTCTCATTGATTATAGTAAAATACTCAGTCGTCTCCAAACTGGACGTAGGCATTGCCGAACCAGTATAAAAATCTTGGTGTTCTTCTTGTTGTTTATTTTTCACTCCAAATTGATTAGCGTTTCCGCACAACATTGCATTCCTAACCATCACTCATTTTCTCAACAGCTACTAACCAAACAACTTTAAAAGACCGTTCTTCTCTGATACTACACAAGTTAATTAGACTACATGACCAACAACTCATGTATTCGTGTAGGTAGTAAGATGAACTCCAAGCTTCTTCTTCCAGCAGGGAAATCATATTTTAAGCATTCTTTCAATGCAAAATCATCATTAATAAACACCATTTATACTTCAAAAGCATTGTTAAACTGTAGAATGACTTCCTGTGCTCATAAAGGCAAATAAAAAAGAAATACTTCCATACATCTTTCAGCTTAAAACACAACTCGAGTAATAGACTTATCCGCATATCTCACCTATTTCCTCTTGATACATAATTACAGGTTCTCCTCGCATAGCCCACTAGAAAAAGAAGAAAACAAAAGGTTCATAGCTATTGCCTCCTGAGATTTCAATTCACTTCTTTCAGATCATGCCGGCTTCATTCTTCAGGTTAGAGGTTATCGTCCCTTACATGTCACATGTCAACAGCAGAAATTGGCTCATAACTCAGGAGGATAGATGGTATTTTTTACAGTATCACCAGCCACGTAATTGTTTCTGAATCTTTGAATTTTGAGAGGATTTACTACCCTTATCTTTGTAGGAATTTCTGGAGGTAATACTTCTTCGTCCTCCACGGGCTGCTGCTATGGCACGTCTTCTCTGCTTGTTCAGACGCATGGTTAATTCACCATCATTCTCATATACAATTTCATCACCTTCTTCCTGGAAAATGAAACAGCTATTAGAACATTGCATATTCTTCGACATAAATTAGCACCATTGCACTGTACAACACTTGAAACAACTTATTACCTTGTTGACAATTTGAAAGGGAAAAGGAACAGAGATGCATATTTTTCAACTATAGAATTCCATTGCCAGATGGTCTTTAGAAGCAATAAGAATCTGACCACACATAGGCACTATTATACTATCTTAGAAGACATCGTGACAATAGATCAATCTCTTCCTTTCATACAGTGGTTCTTGCTTCCCATGATTCATGATGTAAGATCACTAAAACAATGTCAGTATCCAATCTAATGTCATCACCAAGATGAAGAATATTTTCCAGTATGGAAACCTTAAGACTAGCATATTCGTTTCCTCAACGGACTTACAAGTCAGCTATTTAGAAAAGTCTCCAAGTTTGAGGACTCGTATGGATAATGAAAGACCCAGAGAGCCATAATCCATCAACCCCAATTAGTAAATGTCATGTGTGACTCAGATTATCCAGTAAAATCAGATAAAAACTAATGATAATTTCATCTATACCTTGTGACTGGTCTCATGATGAGTTTCAAGTTCATTTTCTACATCTGCTTCACAGCATGGTTGCTTCTCCATTATGCTGTCCACATCGGATTTTGATGATTGTTCCTGATAAATTTTCATATTCAAAACAGTTACAACTCAAATGCAAGAGCAGAAACCCAAAGATACAGCATATAACACATGGAAGATTAAACTAAAAGCATACAGGACGCAGCTAAGTCATAACTAAACTGTAGGAAGTTCAAGGGCTTCTCCAGAAGAAGGAAATGTGTCTTCCACATTGATAAAACGGTTTATTAAGTCATATATCAAAAGAATTAATTCATTCTGCTTCTGGCATCCATCAAATGGTACTTAAAATTCACGAAAAGTAAACCATGTAATATGTAACAGCTTGAGAACACTCCCCACCAAAAAACATACAAGACAAGATAAAAATAATTATTTAAATTGAATAGCCATGCATACTAAGAGGTTCATAAGTATAACGCAGAATACCTGCTCCAACAAGCACAAAGAATCTAAACGTTTAAAGTTGTTTTCTTTTAGCTTAGAGATGTGTTCTGCATCTTCAGTTTCTTCTCTGTCAGAGCCTGAATCAATCTCAGCAGCACCTTCTATGAACTGAACAAAGTAGTGTTACACTCTCATATTTTCATACAAAACAATGATGAATGTAGACACTATCAGAAATGAGATATTAGCCATGCCAGATATGTTCGAACAGTGACATGATGTAAAATTGGAGGAATTCCTGAAAACAAGCATAACATATTATAACACTCTCTTTCTTTTTCTTGTTTAAGAATATGTAAAGATATTAACTTCATATCGAATGAGCTTAATGGCACATTCGTTGTAAGTTTGATTATATTGGTTCATATATCAGATGTACCCAAAAGCTAGAAAGAGAATAGTGAAAAGGTCAAACATGCCCTTCATATCTCGCGCAAAGTACAAATTGGCCCTAGACGTTTTGAAAAGTTAGATTAACCCCCTGATAATACATAAATTAAATAAGTTAACCCTTTCCTAACAGATTATTAATTGATGTGCATAGAAAATGCAGATAAGATTTAATTTAAATGGCGTGACATGTATAAAAGAGGATTCACCCAAGAGACTTGGAAATAACATGATCAAGATCTTATCTGAAAATTTGTCACAAATAACCTTTAATGAAATAGACTTCACATACCTTCTCAATGTCATCCTGGTCTTTCCTTGTAAAGCCGCTGGCAGCAAGTTCCTTGTCAAGAAAACCAGCAGATTTGGATATTGAAGAAAGGGAAGGCCTGCCAGTTTCATTTGTGTCTGCATCTGATCCATCAGCATTGTCTATTTGTTCTTGCAAGGATAAATTAAACCTATATAGGATAAAAAGAAAACGTATCCAGAAAAATAGATTAGGAACTAACTGAAGAGTTATTCAGAAAGAGAAGACAGCACAGTGACCAATAAAACAGAAATATATGTATATTGCTTGTACCAAATTGAAATAATTAATGTTGCATATTTGAGCACTCAGGAAAACAAGCACAAACAAATCATCAGAAAGGTCCTAAGAAAGGTAAAAATCCTCTGATAAAATTTGTTTTCCAAAAGAAGAATGAGAATGGATTTAATTGAAAAATTATAATAACAATCAGAGATTATCAGTGCAGCTAGTCTTTGCCTCAAAGAGAAGTTCAAGCACAACAATAATTTACTGACCTCTTCCTGAAAAACTTAAAGATGCATTCAACATCACGGTCAAAGTACCTGAAAATGGAAATATTTTGCAAAGTTAGAGAACTGAAAAGCCTAGGATTGATTAATAGAACAAAAATAGGATAAAGAAAGGGATCAAGAATTAGCGAATCATTACAGAAGGAAGTATATTTACATTTGAGCATTTCGGTGGGATACAGAAACCATCTGGGGAAAATCAATCATGGTGACCTTCTCATCATCATCAATCTACAACATGCGGAATAACAGAAAAAACAGGTGGTTACTTAGCAGCTAAGCAGAAGAGCAAAAGCAAAACTTCTGGAGTGCAAACTAGGATGAGTTTGGAACCAGTTAGTGAACAGCACTGATAGGGAAGATAAGCATCAAATCCTACATGTAAATATATTGCAGAAATAAAACATGGAAATATGACCACGAGATGAGATGGATTCAGTCCTATAGTGGCCAGATGTAGCCCTAAGTGCCTCAAATGCATACCATAATGTTGAATTCATTAAAATCGCAATGAATCAGACCATGTTCTGCAAGACGAACAACAAGACCAATTATTGTTTCAACAATGATTTCTGGGTTCTGCAATTGCTTCACCTGCACACTGATTGCAAAGGTGTAAGCGATAAATTTTCATCTTGAAAACAAAATCATTTTTCCTTTAAGAGGCTAAACTTAAAACAAAGGAAGATCAAGCAGAGCGATGAACTCAAGAAAGAGATATGAAACAAAAGATATAACATTCCCACCAGTTGGAAGACAACATTCACTCATCAAACTGAAGTAATTTAACATATTCTGGTGAATCACAGGAGTAGTCTACGAGTTCAATATGCAAACATATGAGCATATAGCATAAGCACACTTACAGTGGGTAGCCTTGGACAAGCGACATGACCACACAATGCCTGTTACAGTCAATAGCTTTTGGGACAGGAAAGCCATGTTCTTCCAAAGCCTGATCCAGACAATAAAAAATGTGGTAAAAACACCTGCTAACATAACTGTAACCTAATATGAACTCAAACTAAAGCTGGAAGACATCAAGGAAAAACCTTCATAAAAGCAAATTCCTTGAGTGCAGCAAGTCTAGACAAATAAAGCCAATTATAATTGCTACGATGCCTCAAATAATCACGCTTAGATTTCACAGCCCTGAAAGAAACCCGTCCAAGTCTGTGCAACTTCATTGCCAATACTGTTCCATCCTCAGAGGCAACCTCAAATATATCTTTCACAGTAAAGTATGAAGTTTGATCAGATTTCAAAAGGAAAAGAAACACAAGAGAACATGATACCGACAAATAAAGCTTGACTAATACAGCCAAAAGCTCATACCAGACTCTTTTCCGACCCCAATTTGGCGACCAACAGCTGTAATAACTCCACGATTGACCATAGTTTTAATAGCAAGGAAATCATAGCCAAGATAGGTGAGTCGAAACCCATCATCTACATATTCAGAAAATCAATCAAAATACATTCAAAAGTCAAAATACGCAATATGATAAATAAACATTTTGCACTGCTCACATTTGGACGAATCATGGTGCAGCAGCTTATGCTTAAGCAAGTTCTTCAAGACTTTGTACGTGCCACCATGCCTATATACATGCTAACCAAATAAGTAAAAATAGAATAATAAAAATATCAAATAATTACGTTAAAGCAAACGAACTGGGAACAAAGGGCATACCTAAGAGAAGCTATGCGGTCAATGAGCTCTGAAGGTACAATCTCATGCTGTTATACATACAGACGTATGCATAAGATAGTTTTCAAGAAGGGATTTCTTAAACAAGTAAGGAATTAAAAAAATTACAACAAACAACATGAAAAGGGATAATATATTAAGCAAGAGAAAGTAGAGCGAGTGAGTAAATTACGCACATTTCGCATACCCATCTCTACAGCAGTAAGAACCCTAAAATCATCTTTTGAGAGATGTCTCAAGGCATCAACGTTCAACTTCATCTCTGCTTCTCTTCCAAACTTAAAAAAGAAAAGAATTAACAGCTGATCAAACATAACCAATAAAAAAATAACTTAAAAGGCCTACCAGCAATGTAATTAAGTTTTGGGAAAAAAAAAACATACACACGTCATTGGTTAAACTATCAACAATCAAAAATAAAATTAGTAGATCAGTATAACTTGGAAACTCACCAGACATAATATTTCAAAGTACACACAAAAGAAAGAACAGATGAAAAGAAATCAGTGCTCTCACCTCAATGGAACGAGCTGTGGAGAGCAAGACTAGAGGAGGATGAAATCAGAGCAGAAGAGGAGAGTTAGAAGGAAGTCGGAGCACACGGAGGACAGCGGTGTCTCCTGGTGAGGACGGAGAATTGTTGGTGCAAAAGAGAGAGAGAGGGAAAATAGGTTTGCTTCGTTATACGGCGACGTCGGTGGTTGTTGCTGGTATTGATAAAACGGAGTCGTCTCCTGTCCTGATGATAAATCTATACTTTTGGGCTGCCATTCCACTGGCCAACTCCTAACTTGAAAAGGAAAAGGGCAAATCGGAAGGAAATCTAATATCTGTTTTGTTTTCTTTTGTTTTCTTCGTTTTTAAATTAAGAAAAAAAATTGTTTGAATTTTTTAATAAGAATTATGATTATTAAATTATTTAAATTTTATAATTAACTTAAACGTAAAATTATTCTAAAATAAAATTATTTAAAAATATTTAATAATTATGTTTTAAAATTAAAAATATCTTAAAATACATAATGAGATTGTTTCTAATAATTAAATATATATTAACAAATAGTTATTTTATAAATATTGTTATTATTATCTTAAGACGTATAATTATATTATTATTTAATTAATAAAAAAGTGTTTAAAAGACTCAAATTAATTTTTATATAAGTTTTAGTTAATATTTAGTTAATAGAAATATTAAATGTGTAATTTCATTGGCACCACCAATTAAATGTGTTTTTATTTAAAAATAACTAAAAATTCAAAAAAAAGATAAAAATACAAATATAATAAAAAATAAAAGTGAAATGGAACATTTACTTCGTAACTTTATTACATCTAAAACCAAAACTTATACATCATAAAACCAATCATAAACTTGGAGGTGTTCATCAAAAGATGTTTTGAGATTAAGCAGAACTTACATCAATCCTCCATTCCTTTTGTACATCCACTAACCCCAATGTCCCTTAAACTAAAATAATGAATGTGAATCATCTATTTTTGGATGCAAAGTATTTTAGACATTGCTTTGTTGTTTGCTAGTTTTTATCTTAGTTTTTGTATATCTCAATAACCTAATATCTTAACCTCATTAAACCCTAATTTACAACATTATTGTAAAATTGAATAAGTCGATGAGTTAAAGAAGGTCTTTTAAGTAATTTAAATCAAGTGGATCTACCTATTTATGAGCATTATCAAATTAGTAAAATATAAAAGAAATAAATCATTTGGAAAGAAAACACAAGGTTTAGATTTATTGCAATTAATTTGTATAGACATCTCTAGCCAATGAATGTAAGGGCAAGACATATAGTTCTTTGCTTCATCACTTTTATAGACAACAATACTTGGTATGGTGAGACCTATTTGATTTCTCACAAACAAAAATATTAAATTGTTTCATAAAATATATGAATTTTGTGGAAAACCATATAAACAAGAAGATCAAAGCATTAAGAACTAACCAAAGATATGAATAGTTATATCATAAGCTCGAGATGTAACATGATGTAAAAGAAATAAAAAGACAATTACTATTCCACAAACTCTATAAAAAATGGCATTACGAAATATGACATTTTTATAAATGATTAGGTTTATAATAGTCATTGAAAATTTGCACATCACCTATTAGGTGACATTTTGCTTACAATCACTCATGCACTTATTCACTTGCCTACTAAATCAGTTATAAATATGTTGTATGAGTTATAGACATGTAGAAAACTTAATACGACAAGCTTGAGACAGTAAGGGTATGATTCCTACGTTTATAATCTTTCTTATAAATATAGGAAACTAAGCATAAAGGGGAGGAAAATATACTTATTAGATATTACGATTCATGACCTCTCTCACAAAAATGTGTTCATAAGTGAACAAAGTAATGAAATGGTAATTGAATTTGAATATCAGGATGTCTTATTCTTAACAAATGAATTTTCATAGTAAAGTGAAATAAGAAAAGATCTATTTGTATGTACTACTCATGATCGAAGTGATTTTCTTACACAAAATCAAAAAAGGAATCCTATCTGAGTGGAAGAAATCTAGAAACTTCAAAATTAACTAAAAATCAAGTCAGATTGTAAAGAGTTTACCCATTATATTTGATCAGAGTAAGAGTAGTCAGGATATTGATGTATCTATATCTCAATGAACCTTGTTTGAACCAAAGTAATTATATAATAATTCTCTAACATCATTTTCAAATTGAAAAGAAAATTTGCATAATTATCTCACAAGACTGGGTTAAGCTAAGGAATGTAAATAAGACTCTTATTGGTCCTACTAAAAAAGAAAGGATGAAAGTAATGACGGAAGAGATGACATCTATAAGCTTCAATAACCTATGAGAATTATTTGATCTTGTTAATAGATGAAAACTTATTAGTTCTCAAAATAAAGTGAAAGGATAATGACAATGTTAAAAGATACAAGGTGCCTAAAGGATATACATAACATGAACAAATTGTCTTAGAAGAGACATTATTCCCAATTATAAGGATTACTTTAATACAATTGATCTTAGATATAATAACCATGATGGATCTTAAATTGTATCAAGTTAACGTAAAGTTTGTTATTCTTAATAAAGAATTAGAAGAAAGAAATATATATAGAACATTATGCAAGTCTCACCAAGATAAGCCAAAATTATAAAGTGTGTCGATTATTAAAATTAATTTACATTTTGAAGTAGTCTTCAAGATGATGGTAAGTTCATTTTGATAATGTTTGGATTATTTATAATGACTTTAACTTTATCACTAAAAATATAATTGCTTGTCATCTTAATTTTAAATGAAATATAGTTACATACATTCTTATATAAGATACTTTAAAAGATCATTCAAAGAAATTATTGTCACCTTCATAATTGACACATGTTCGAAAAATTGTTGAATAATATTATATGGAATAAATAAAGAAAGTTCTTTATTTAGCGTAATTAGAAGTCTCATGTATGCAATAACATTTACAAGGCCAAATATTTGTTACATTATTAACATGATGACTAGTTATTAGTCAAATCCAAGTAAAAAACATTGAAATTCAATAAAGATAAGATGACAGTGAAAACATTATAAGGTTAAACACCACTAACAAGTTAGATAAGATCATAAGTTATTGAAGAATCTAAAATAAGAGTTAATAATCAAAGAATGAAGAAAACATCTCCAAGTTATTTTTATACCTATAAGATAGCCTTTTATAAACATAAAGCCCTAAGAACTTAAAAACCCTAAGAATTAGAGTCCAAAAAGAACATGATAATATGAAATTTTAGAACCCTAGATAACTAAAAACATGAATCTGGCACATGTCTAAAAAACTCACCAACATTGGATTTTCTTTATAACTTTATAGTTGCTCACTAAAGATGAGTTCAACATTAATCACAAGATCACTCTGATGTTGGTTTCTTTTTGTTTATCTAAGGAGCAAATCTAGTACAAGATCAACGTTCAACAACAATGTAACTTTGACACTAGTTACATTATATTTTTCAAACCTCTAAAATTTAGTAGATGATCATCAGTGATTACTTATATGACACCCAAATTTGATTATCTTATTTAACCTTTTTTCGAAGCTTCCTCTTTTATTGCATCAGCATTATATGCTTGACTTTAGTCTCTTGAAGTAGTAAAGTTTCACTCCTTATATTAAGATCCATCATTATATTACTAGATCTCTAACAATTTTTTATGCTTATTGAACCCTTTGCTTTCTATTCAAGGCCTTCTTTATGACATCCTTAATTTCAGGCTTTTGTAGCTTGATTAGATGCTTGATTCCCTTTACCTCTCTTAAAAATGATTTATACTCAAATTAACATCTTCATCTACAAAAGTAAAAAGAGAAAAGATGGCAACATTAAAAGTAGAATGAACACTATAGTCACCTAATAAGTCGATCTTATAAGCATTTTTATTGACTCTTTCCGTGACTTGAAAAGGCAAATCTCTTTTTTGTTGTAATTTGGACTTGTCCTTATTCAACGACCTCTCTTTTCTAAAGTGTATTGAAATCCAATCTTTAAGTTTAAATATCACTTTTTTTCTCCCCTTATTAGATTGTTTGATGTATTGTTGGGTACTTTTCTTAATATTTAATATTGCTCATGTAGGTTCATAACTAATTTGAATTTTTTCTTTTCATACAAGCTATCTTTCTCCTAAAGGAGTAGGCATAAGATATAAGTGATATAATGGGTTAGATTTATTAAAAAAAAATTCAAAAGGAGAATAACTTGTAGCAATATAGACAATTATATTATAAGCAAATTTAATGAAAGACAAATATCATTTTAAGTTTTTAGATTCCTACCAATAATAGCACGCAATAAAGCACTCAGAGTCTTATTAACTACCTTAGTTTGGCCATTAGTTCGGGGATGACAAGTTGTAAAAAGTAACAACTTAGCTCTTACCTTTTTTCACAAATTTCTCTAAAAGTAATTTAAGAAATTTATATCCTTATTCGAAATAATGATTATAGGAAATCCATGTAATCTAATGATCTTATTAAAAATTAATTCAGCAACGTAAGATGCATTGTTGGTTTTATATCATAATGATATGTGCCATTTTAAAAAATGTATCCATCATTGTAAAAACTAAATCTTTACCCTTTCTAAACGTAAGTAAACCTAAAATAGAATCCATTAAAAGATCTACCCATGGTTCACTAAGTGTAAGCAAAGGTATGTATAATTTATTGGATCAAACTCTAGATTTAGCTTGCCTACATATGCCATATCTTTCACACACTCTCTCTATATCTCTTCTCATGTGTGGCCAAAAAAAATGTTCGCTCAAAATATCAAGAGTCCTTTTGATCCCAAAGTGTTTTCATTAATCCTCCTCCATGTGATTCTCTCACAAACAACTCTCTTAAAGAACTATGAGGCACGTATAATTAATTTTCTCTAAATAAGTAACTTTCATATCTATAAGGTTAATAAAACTTTCTAAATACAAATTTTTCACATGCTTTAAACACATTACCAAAATCAAGATCATCACATATAAATCTCTATGCTTAAAATCCATCAATTTAGAATGTATAGTACTCAATAAAACATGTCTCTTAGTTAAAGGATTAATAACTATAGTTTCCTTATTTTGCTTTATTTTACCACATATAAAAAGTTTCAATGAATTCCATATACTTGACATGTCTCTTACGCAACTTAATTTTTTATGATCTGTATATATCACACGCTTCTTTAAGTCACATAAAGTGTTGTCAAGTCTTTAATGCTCTCACCAACATATACATCTCCCCATGATAGGTTGGGTGGTTTAAGGTTGTCTCATTATCTTCTCACTAAAGTATGCTATTTATTTCCTATCTCAATCTTGCGTCAAAATTTCCCCAATTACTACACCTAAAGCAACACACTTAATCTTAGACGTGTTGAAAATTTTAAGTAAAACTAATAAAAGAGCATAACTTAACTTTTCTTTCAATAAGTTAAAAACTCTTTGTAGATCATCAACCCATTTAAATTTTACACTCTTTTCATTAGCGATCAAAAGATTCGTAACTATACGCCTATAAAAATTTGTCAAACTATGAAAGCTCCTAACATCACTCACATTTTTTGGTGTTGGTCATTCTTTAATAGCTTTCACTTTCTCCTCATCTACTTTTACACCCTGTTCACTCATAACATAACCAAAATATAACGTATTTAGTGCCAAAAAACACTTCTTTAAATTAGCATATAACTTCTTAATTAAACACATGCAAAACATTTCCTAAATGTTCAACATGCTCATCGAAGATGTTACTAGAGACAATAATATCATCAAAATAAACCATAATAAACTTTCTAAGAAACACGTATAAGTATATTTCATTAATCTCATAAAATTGCTAGGTGCATGAATCAAACTAAAAGGCCTTACTAACTACTCATACAAACCATATTTAGTTTTAATCGAAGTTTTCTATCGATCATCTTCTTTAATCCTAATTTGATATTAACTAGATTTTAGATCAATTTTAGAGAATAAATTAGCACCATGTAACTCATCAAGCATATCATCTAAACTAGAGATATGTTGTATATGCTCTACAGTAATTTTATTGAGAATACAATAATTCGCATACATTCACTAAGATCCGTCCTTCATTGGAACTAGTAAACAAGCATGTCACAAGAGCTCAAACTCTCTCTCAGGTAGCCCTTCTCTAAAAATATTTCTCTACTTATTTTTATATCTTTTTTGGTCCTTTTTAAGAAAATTTTATATGTTGGTTAGTTTGCAATTTAAACTCTAATAATGAAATTAATTTTGTGCTCTCTCCTTATTATAAGTGATAATCCTATTAGAAATGTCCTCTTGAAAGAGATCTATCATCAAATTTTAGTAAAAGAGAGACAATAACACTAGGCAAAGTATCGATAAGACATCAAGAAAAATAAAAGATTATTTGTAAAAAAGAAAAATATTTAGCGTTTGACCAAGAATACATCTCTTACTTCCTCCACTAATTACTACCAAGCTTAATCTTTTCCCCCGTGATTATCTTTTATTTTTGCTTTGCCAAAATGTTTATATTATGTGTATGTGTTAGCTTCACTTCTTTCCCCTCATTCTCTCTTACTCCAATCTCATAGATCTTTAGCTAATCTTCATAAACTTACTTAGTGATAATATAGTAAAGGTAATCAGTTTTCCATTTATGGTAGAAGAATATTAATTTTTGTATCCATTATATATGATCCTCTTATCGAATTGCCAAGGAAGCTCCAAAATAATATGACCAATTTACATTAGCACCACGTCACATTGCACATCATCCTTATACCTCTTAATTGAGAAGGAAACTAGCAATTGCTTTGTTACCTTAACCTTCCCATGCCCATTAAACTATTGTAAATCATATGATTTAGGGTATATTGTGGTTGACAATCTCAACTTCTTTACTAACTCTATACTAGCTACATTTTCACAACTTCCTTTATCTGTGACCATAATACAAACCCGTTGCTTGATGGAATACCTTTTATATAAAAGATTGTTATGTCGTTCATTCACATCATCTTCTCTCGCATATATATTTAATACCCTCCAAGTGACCAACATCTTTTCCTGTTTGGGCCTCCTAATACACTCATCATCACTAGCATACTCCAAACTAGGTATATCATCACTTGCCTCCTCTTCACTCTCTGATACAAACTCTCCGTCCTCCCTCTACATCTTCGCCTTATTATTAGGACATTATAAATTTATATGTCCTCTCCTCAAATACTGAAAACACTTGACGTGCCAATTCTTAGTTGTTAAAAATGAATCAGTTATAGCTTTCTCTTAACTTAGTGCTTGCACTTTCAGTTTTGTTATCTCATATTTAGGTTTTAAAGCTTTGTCATTTTTTTATTCCAAAGTTTTCTCTATAATGAAAAACATAAAGTAGAAGCATCAAAATAATTACTAGGCACCTTTTTAGGTTGTCTTTCTACCTTTAGAGTCCCGTGAGTCATATTCTTCAACCTTACATAATGGTGTAGCTTTACAATATTGACAATTTTTGGATTTAACATACAAATTAAACGAGGCATTATTGCTTTTCCATATTCCTTCACATGCACCCTAACCATGACAATCTTCATCTTTTTGTGATATTCCTCCCTGTTTTTAGAACCTTGAGTTAAAATTTATAGCCTTTTATAGAGATCAATTTCCTTTTCCTGGTAAGTATTTGTTAATTCCATCAATCCACTGAATAATCACTAAAATTCACAGCTACCAGTTTACCTTTTTTCTCATTTAAAATGCTATAGAAATCTTAAAATAAGAGTTACCCTAATCAAAAAGTAAAAAAACTCTCTAAGTTGTTTTGAATGATTTATAATAGTGCTGTTTTTTTACACTCATAATATGGCTCTTTATAGGCTTAAAACTTAGGAGCAAAAAAGCCTAAAAACTAGCGTCTAAAAAGGAAATAAAAATCTAAAATTTCAAAATCCTAAACAATTAAAAACACAAATCTGACAAATGTCTAAGAAGTTCATTGCACCAATTTGTTATGTACCTTTTCGGATGCTCAATAAAGATAAACCTGACATTAGTTATATATGATCACTTCAATGTTGATTTCCTTTTAGTTTTTCCAATGTGTAATTCTAGTGCAAAATTGACACTAGACATTTGTATGATTTTGGCATCATATACATCTTACTTCTCATTCTTAAACCTCTAGAAGTCAGTAAATGACCGACTTCAATTACCAACATGACACTGGCGCTAGTTACATTCTATAACATTTTCTCAAAGCTTGCTCATTTGCTGGAATCAACATTATAGGCTTGATTTCAATTTCGTGAAATAGCAAAGGTTCACTCCTTGCATAAAGATCTACCATTACATCTTTGAAAGCTTCCTTGATCTTTTTGTTATACCTTTTGTCAATAGCAGCAGCTCGCAACGGAACTCTAGAAACTTTCGACACCTTCACTTCAATCCTTTGCATTTGTTCAAGTCCCTCTTCATGGACAAATACATGATTCCCATAAGATATTCTACAAAAATTCCTTAACATGTGGATAACAATATCAATTCATAAGTAATTTATGTTATTGTTCAATAATACAAGTATTCAGTCTTATCAGTTTATAAACATGTTAAAGTACAAAAAAATGTCTCCAAATCTATTAAGTTCTATTGTTAACAATTGTTACGGTAATATATATATATATGTATGTATGTATGTATATATATATATGTATGTATGTATGTATGTATGTATTTTCGTAAGTAATGATATATATAGTATCATAAAAATAAAATTAAGATACATTTGATAAATTGTTAAAAAGTCAGGAATATTTCAAATTAGAGTTGATGGAAGTGAAAAGAAGGGTCTCATTATGAGTTTGGAAATGCAAAATAAGGCTATATGGAAACCTAAAATTGTCAACTCCATTTTTAAACATTGAAATAAAAAATTATTTTTAATTAACTATAATGCAATTAATTAATTAATAATAATATTTTAATTAATTATATTATAATAAATTAATTAATTATATTTTAATTGATTAATTAATTACAATATTTTAATTAATGAATGAATATATTTTAATTAACTAATTATATTTTATTTAATTAATAATAATTTTAATTTTAATTAAAATATTGTAATTGATTATACTATAATTAATCAATTACAATATAATTAATTAAAATATAATTCATTCATTAATTAACTATATTGTAATTGAAAATAATGAATGAATTATATTTTAATTAATTATATTGTAATTGATTAATTATTAATTATAATTAATTACAATATTTTAATTAATGAATGAATTGTATTTTAGTTAATTATATTGTAATTGATTAATTATAATATAATTAATTACAATATTTTAGTTAATAAATGAATTATATTTTAATTAATTATATTATAATTGATTAATTATAATATAATATAATTAATTAATTGCAATTAATTAATTATAATTTGTTTGTTTATTTAATTACAAGTAATTATATTATTTTAATTAATTACTTACTTACAATTAATTATATTATTTTAATTAATCAATTAATTATATTTTAATTAATTAATTACAATATTTTAATTAATGAATTATAATTAATTAATTATGTTATTTTAATTAATTATATTTTAGTTGATGAGTTTGGGAAGGGGTTAATTCTTTAATTTCTCAAACCATAAATATATCAAATAATGATTTCCATTCCTCTCTATCATAAGGGGTATGGACTAATACTCAAAATGGAGGAATTAAATCACTATTCATTCAATTATAATTCCTTACCAAGCATATAGTTTTCATTCCTTACCCATATCTTCCTTCCCATACCCATTAACTAAGCACACACTTAAATCTCCATATAGTTTTTGAACCTTTTGAAAATTACTCAGCTGAATAAAATATTAACAAAGATAAATTTACATTGAGATTTCAATTTTTAAAAGTTTAAACACTTAATTGAAATTTTTAAAAATTAAAAAAGGTTCTACTTCTTTTTATTTGTTACCCCGTACTCTTTTTATTTATAAATACGTATATTTTTTATTCTCTTAAAATTTTTATTAATTTCTTGGTAACTTATTAAATAGCCTATACATTTTTAAACTTTGAATCACAAATTGTAATCATTTAATTTAAACACAAGTGTCGCAATTGACCCAAAAGTACCTTTTTAATGCATTTAATGTCATTTCCACTCTCATCCAAACTTGTATTATTATAATTTAAAGTACATCAAAACATAGGAAATTCGACTTGTTTGTATCATCGGAAGTATTTTCTGCATTGATATGTGAAAAATTTATCTTAATGTGTTAGTTATTCTAATTTCTGTAATAAATGTGCCTTCCATATTTGGAAATTAATCTTAACTAAATGTGGAGTTAATATTTAATCATAATTCTTTATTAGTATTTAATAAAAGAACATACCCATTTTCTGCAAACTATTTATAGTCAAAATATCTCATTATTCCTATCACACAAGGTCATTAACACCTTCTTATCAAATTATTGACTGTGCTTGTCAGGTTTCAAAATCATAACATGATTCTTGTAATCAATTCAGTGCCTTAGTTGATTAGTAGAACATTAAAGAGGGGTAAGGAGAAAAGGCAAAGAGAATGAACAGTAAGTTTGAGTTAACTATGTCATTAAAACTAATTAGGCTTAACTCATGAAAGATTTACTTTTGTTATGTTTCATATCCATTACTAGATATGTCTACTTGAAGGGTATATTTTGATGAGCTTAAGGTGGAGTTAATCAATTACATATGTTGTATACTATGATGCAAGTCTTAAATGACACATCCTTTATACATTTTACTTTCATGTGATGGTATTTTTTAAAATTTTGACCGTTACTTATTGTTTTTAATTTTCAATGTGGGGATTGGTCATGAGCATTATAAAAGCTAGCTTTTTTGACACTTGTTCAAAAGCATTTTAACAAAGACTAACCTTATTAGTTTCTTTTAATTACTTCTTTGTTCGTTTTTAGATATTTTGAATGACAAAATCACGTGTAATTTACGATTTTAGCTTAAACTTTAAAAATTACGCACAAAGTTAAAATTTTATATCGAAATAATCAAATAAATTACCATATATTATAATTTTTTGTTTTTTAGCGTTTATTAGATCCTCATTTTTTTTAATTATCTCTATAAATTTCTTATCACTTTCACAAACAAAAACACCAACTTGATAATTCAATCCTCCTTTTCTAGTGATTGCTGTTATGGAATTTCAGTTCTTGAAATTCAGAAGCCAAGAGGAAGCTAATCGAAAGAACAGCAATTTAGTGACGAGAAGTGTTAATCGCAGTGATGAAGCAAACTTAGTGATAGAGAAAATTCGTCTAGAGTTTCATAAAACTCTCGATCTTAATTGCCCGTTCGCAGAGTCATCGTCTGCATCTCCTCAATTTCCATTTAAGCAGCCGTTCATCAATGTTGATATGGAGGTAAAAGTGCCGAATCATAAGCATATATATATTTTTAATTCGATGTTTGTTCTTTTATTAGGTTATATAGATTTCCATCTATTATAATTTTGATATCTTTATTTGTAAAATATTTAGGAATATGATTTATTATACTTCCTATTTTGTGTTTGCGACTTCAATAATTTTGATATGTTCTTAGTTACATTCTTATGATTGTCGAAAATCGAAAACGAGAAATTTGATGATGTTAGATTTAAGTTTGAAAAATTAAATTGAAAGAATTTGAAAAAATTGAATCGTAACGATTGAAATTAGGTCATTAAATTTTGAACAATAATATATAAAAATATAAATAATTATTAATTTAATTTATTGAAATTTTTATTTTTAATGGCAACTATTCAATCGTATTTATATTTTAAAATAATTAATAGTTTAATTTATTGAAAAATTTTATAATATTTGATAATAATGATCGAATGATGTTTACTTCAATCTCAAACCGAATAGAGAATATAAATAATTGGATATATCTTCTTTGACTTTTTTCTCTATATTTGTTTGTTAGGAAATTGCAATTGAATTAAGTTTCAAAAATCATGCATGCTTACTATCAAATACTATAAAGAATACTCATGTATATTGGTTTTATTTGTTGAAGATTGAAGCAAGAAATTCAACAAAAGATGCAAAGAAGAGGAGCTTCCCCGATGAGAAGAATCCAATTCCTGACTTGAATCTGAAACCATCATCACCAGCTCAAAACCAAGTTGGTGGAGTTTCAACAAGTTCAAGTCCATGTTCTAAGAATAAGATGGCATTGAAGATGAAAGCTATAGAAATTCCTAAGAATCCAACATTGGTAGTGATGGGATGCCACCATTGTTTCATTTATGTTATGGTGTCTGATATGGATCCTCACTGCCCTAAGTGCAATGCCTCCAACTTGATTGATGCATTCTGCAAGAAGCCTTCCAAGAGGCCAAGATATTACTAAGCTTTCCAAAACGAGGCAATTGCTTAATCCAAGTGTATTTTATGTTTGGTTTAGTTTCATTCTCAAAGGATTTCAAGTAAGGTTTAGCTTTTTGTTTCAAGTGGGGTGTCGTTTAACTTTTTCAGTATATTTGAATGCTTATCTCTTTGTTCTAATGTATGCAAAGCTTGCAACTTTGCAGCCGCAAGTGATGGTTTTCCTCTTACCCACTCAAGTACAAGTCATGAGTATTTGAAGAAAAGTATTGTAGGAGGGGAAGACAATGGCCTGTTTGGCAATTAATGATTGCAATAGCTGTTAGTTGATAGCTGATTATATTAGTTGATTTGACCAGTAAATTACATTAACAGTTTGTTAGAGATATTTGGTAAAATTAGCTGTTTAGTATTAACTGTTTATGTGTAAAATAACTTATGAAGACATGACTTTAAAAAAAAAAAAAGAGTATGAATATTATATATCTTAGTATTTCGTTGAATATTCTTATAAGAATTTAGATTCTAGAGAAGTCATGTTCACCTATACTGTTTCATCATCTATGAAAAATTTATGCAACTCTTTCTATTTTCATTTTCGTTTAAGATCAACATTTTATTTCTAACCTATAACTACATAAAACAATTATAAAAACAAACACAGGAACCTCAATTAAACGGTACAATTGACTTTTGATAGTTAAATAGGAGCGTTTTTATGAATCAACCAAAATTTTAACTATCAAAAGTCAATTGTACCGTTTAATAGGAGCGTTTTCATTTTTGACTGTTTATCATAAATTAGTCATCGGATCTACTAGTCTCTAAATAGCTTTCGTAGTTGTTTGAAGAGTCAAACAGTTGAAATCAACCAATTAGCTAAAAAAATAGGTTATTGGTTGTCTAGCAAACGAGGCCTATACCTATTGTCTAATATTAGAAATAAATTTTGGTGTTCTGTACTATTTTTGAACTCATATTTATTTAAATCAACATAATTAATTATATGATATGTAACTAATACTTTTATGAATATAAATTTAATTATATATTTTAATTAAATTAGTTAATAAATAATTTATATCAAACTAATAAGCTTATTATTTTGTAAAAATAAATTTATTTTTACAATAATAAATATTTTATAATGTATATATTAAACAATCATATTTTGTAAAAAAATTATATTAATTTAATTATATATTGTAAATATAAATTATTTTATAAACCTTATTTTACTTAAAATGTCTAATCAAATATTAAACAAATTACTTGTTCACTTATTCACATTCATGCTTATAAATTAAGGGTAAAAATATTCAAAAGTTTTTAACCTTTAAATTTTTATAATATGGTGCTAAACTTTTTAAAAATTTTAATTCAGTGACTATCTTTTTAAAATTTTGTATAAATTAGATTATTTTTTATAATATAACATGTCCATTAAATGTCACGTAAATATCCATCTATTAGTTACATTAACAAAAACTAACGTTTTGAACTGAATTGTTAGGGTTTTAAAATATTGGTCATTTAATTAAAAAATTTAAAAATTTGAGCACTGAATTAAAAAAATCTCAAATTTGCAATTAATTATCCCAATTATCCGGGCTGACCCTGGGCAAGGGCAGGGCGGGCACCTGCCCAGGGCCCATCCTTATAAATGATAAAATAAAGCATATTTTTAATCTTATAAAAAATAAAATGAAACAAAATAGGACCTACTCTTGACCTCATAAGGAACAACAAAAAAGGTCTATATTTTGTTTATTTTTATTGTTTATGAGGGCCCAAAAATAGGCAAAAATAGGAAGTTTTTTTTCTTTACCGGCCTATAAAATATTAGGAATGGCACTGTCAATTATACTATAACAATCTTATTTTTAACTTTTTATCAACCTCTTTCGCAACATATTTTTTAATAGATAAATAATTAAACTGATATTAATTATTTTTAATAATATGAAATCAATAAATTACTAATAATCACTTGTTTCGTTCTGTCATTCGCAGCACTTTCGTGAATGGGTACGATAGTTACAGTTTTCTCTAATTTTCATGTGAGCTAAATGGTTAAACTTACCTCCTTCCTTTCTTTTTTGTAAAGAGAGAGTGACTGCAAAAGAATTGGATCATCGTGACTACATCTAAGCAAAGCACTAAAGGTAGACATGTATTCTGATTGGAATAAGGAAGAAATAGTCAAATTCATTTTACATGGCTGTTCTACGGTGAGATGAAGCCTGAAAGATGAAAACTTTCAACGTTTTCCCAAGAACCACCATAACTTATACCCACCTCCATCATCAAAAGAGATAAGATTATGACAATATGGATAACAAAAACTATATCAGCATTTCTTATCCTTCATGTAGACAAATCTTCTCATCTTAGCACACTAGATTATAAATTATAACCCCAGCAGCAGCATATTTTGACAAAGCACACAGTAAGTCAGAAACATCATATTGTTCCCTGAGCATTGGTTTGCAATAAAATGGCGAATGAACGCCAAGTCTGATTACATCATTGTTGAGGGAATTCCACAAGAAGACTGATGTTTTGAATTAAAACAAAAGTAAATCCTTCAAATGCAACTTCTCATTCTTCTGCAGCACTGGCAGCACTCAGATCCACGCTGAGGTCAAGCTCCTGAACAGAACAAGAACATTTCAAAATTTGTCAAAGTGCGGACTTAGATAGACATGCACCAGGAAGCACAAAGCGAAACAATTTGCCAGTCAATAACACAAAACTTCTATTGCAAATTTGCAAAATGATACCTTCCGATATGGCAATCAGATTTTTGAATATTTTATGAAAGAGGGACTATGTGCAAGATAACAAAACAAAAAACAAAGCCGCACTAGTCCTCCTAGATATCATATTCGTTTTATTTCACTGATAAAAATCTGCCCAAATTGTGAACTATAAGAACTTAAGCACGGGTTGGGTACAGGATGCAGTAAACTATACAATCAAGAGATAATGCAAAATCAAAGCTTAAATTAAGCATTCTACTCTGACATAATCATATGATTCTAATTGTCATTCAACGAACTAGAGAAACAACATAAGGAAGTTAGTGATGAATCACAAATGCAGAAAGAAACCATGTTCACGGTATGAAAACTGATAATTTCAAAAAAATTTGTTTTCTGTTGTCCGATTGTTTTCAGGAGTTCACTTAGTTACAAGCATTGTAATCCATGTAAAGACAAGAGTAATAAGGCTCTTCTTCATCCAGATGGTCAAGCAATCAGACTCTCACCTTTCCAGTTATCATGGAATACATGTTCAAAACATCTGTGACTGTCGACTCAAAGTGTGTTGTGGCATCATAACTCTGTTGAAGTTAGAAGGATATGATTAATAAGATTCCAAAGGAACCACCATAACCACTGAGATGTTAAAGAAAGGATTATGAAAACCCAAGATAGACTCACAGTTGATATGAAGCAATTGTCCAAAGAGGGTTCATTAACTGGCTCGTATCTATCATATATATCAAAGAATATCTCATCAACAGGACCCAGAAGGTCAATTCCTGGCTGCAGTTCAACCTGTGGATTATCAGTCTCTGCCTCTGTTGATACAAATGCAATGAATTTGCCCTTTGGTGCAACATTATGAGAATAAGAACAACAGAAAAGATACCTGCTCAACATCAAAATAAATAAACGTTCAGCTAATAGGGACATAAGAGAGAACATACAAATAATTGCTCAATGTGAGGTTCCTTATCAGATAACCCGTCTCAGATGGTGTCACTTCATTCCCGGATTCAACTTTATCCTTAGAAGCTCTTTTTCCATTAGATTCAAACCAAATTCAAAGTCGCAAAAGATAAAACAAAAATAACATAAGACAAAAAATTGAACTTTTAGAAATTCCATTTGAAATCATCCAACTTCTCACAAGAAGGAATCAGCAAGCATGCCCTCTTGAAGGGAGAGAATAAGTTTTGCAAAGTATTATTTCCAAGGGAAAAATGATGGACTTTAAGAATATCCTCTGTTAACCAATGGCAATTGCAATCTAAGAGTATCCTCTGTTAACCAATCGCAATTGCAGTCTCTGACTCTCAACACCGCACAATCATTTTAAAGTAAGAAAAGATGACTAGTAACTCTGACAAGTGTCTAGGTCTCACATGTCTGATTTTCGCCCCAACTGCTTCTGTGGTAGGATAACCTGCACTGAATGCGAATCATTGGTATTTGGAATCGGATGGCTCATAATGGCAATAGCCCTTGCAACCCGACCAACCTTCCTAACCTGTTTAAATGCATACAAAAAAGTCCAAAAACATTGAGATTTTAAACAATATGGTAAAGACATAAATGTAACAATACCAGCAATTGGCTAGGTAATGATTCTAATGAATCCTCAACCAAATTGTTATTTCAAAAGCCAAGATATAAATATTGAAATCAGTACCTTGTTAGGCAAGTAGGAAGGATCGCACACAACTTTCTTGCACTTAGCAGTTTCCCCTTCGGATGTGACACCACAAACTTGTCCTTCCTCATTAAACTCTACCTGGAATCAGGGCCACACATTACTATCAGAATCTAAACATTTAAATAGCCACGTATTTCTTCAAACATTTCAGAATAAAGGTGATCTCATGATAAATAAATGTTAAAATTCAAATCATTCATACCTTGCACTCAGGTTTGTTCAACATGTATGTACCACCATAAACAGCACTAAGCCTTGCAAAAGCCTGAGCAGAAAACAAGTTACGAATTACAAAGGCATACTGGCCAATTTGACCTGATAGACCAGCTTAATAAATTGGATTTTGAAAGAATATGAAAATGGAAATTAGAAAAAGACCTGTGGTAGCTCTCCCAACCCATACAAGGGATAAATATATGGTGAACCTCCTTGAAAGCGGAATACAGACTCCACATACAGCTATAACACCAAATGAAATCTCATCAAGTCATCAAAGTTACCTAACGAGAACTCTGAACCTAATAATATAAATAAGTTGAGCAGTTTTCACCTTCATTCTCTTCACAGTGTCAAGTGCTGGTTCATTTAAGTATCGATCGTCTCTATGAAGGGCCAAAGCATGACCAATGAAGTCCACAGTGTTATCATCAAGACCATATTTTCTGTCAAAGCCATCTTCATGATTAGAAAAATTGAACAAGGGTGTGCAACAAACTGGATAATGAATGTGAATAAAAGTAAAAGCAAGTCCATAAACTTTTAAGTCAGCACTAAAGAGGAAGGAACAAAGCACAGTAAAATAGAGATAAGGGATCTAGAAGCTATGCACTAACACTAAAATATTACATCCTATTTACAACGTTTTTTGCATTCACAAATTAAGTTATAATTGTGCATCTCACTAAGCCGAAAAGATTGCCACACTTTACCAACAGAATACTGCAACAATTGTCACTTAACATGCTCTAACTTCATCTACAGATGTCAAAGTTTATGCAAGGAATCCTATAAGCAGCTACTACTATAGGCTGGAAGCAATAATGGTGAAACTAGAAACAGAGGCAAGCAGTAGGATCATACGCAATCAGTTCTCTAGTTGTGACTCTTGTTAAGTCCATTCCCTCGTGTGTTTTAGGATCACTTTCAACATAGTCTTGGACATATGCGAAAAACTTGCGAGCACGGCGCTTTTCAAAAATACCCATCAGAGGAGATTTGAGGGCTTCCATATCAGTTGCTGGCACCTTGTGAACCTGTGGTAGTTTACCCAGTAGCTTTAATTTCAGATATAACTAAATGGAAACAAGTGATATAACTTTTCCATCAAACTAGAAATGTAATACCTTTCCTTTGTTGTAGACGAAGCTGCCATCCACTGCTTTGAAGGATAGATACTTAGTTACATCTGTATGAATGAGAACCCGTACTAGATTTCCATTTGCCATCATAAACTAGCCAAATGTTTTACAGTTAGTGGAAATCAATATTGGCATATTAAGTCGAAAGCAACCAAGCAGACAAGGAAGAACAGAAATGAGAAAACACCTTAGGGATCATATCTACATTATAATCTCTACTCGAGCCCAAGTATGCCGGGGGTTTGTCATTTCCTTTGAATCTTTTCCAGAGCTGTAAACATATGATTTCCTCAAAATCAATTACAAAATATCAGGATATCATTACTAGAACAATAAGCTATTTCATGAATGGGACCTGAATGAGGTTAAGTGATGCAGACTCCCCTCCGTAGTAGTCATTTCTATCCATGTGCAGAACCTGTCTCAATGCACATCACATACGTTTATCAAAAAAACAATTGAAACAAATAGAAAGAAAGAAAAAAAACACTTTCTACCAGTTGAACATGAAGAATAAAGACAGAATGAATGTGATACAAACAAGCATAAATACTTTAACAAAGTAAGGCAGCAAAAGAACTGCAACAAAAGCATCCAACCCACATGAAGGTAAGGCAAGACAAGACATTGGTAACCTTAGACTATCATGAAATGATACATGAAAGTAAATTACATTACTCAATTTGGATGAGTAACCTAATAGCTCAGAGGAAAGGGTGCTAGAGCACATTCTGAATCGCAATGAAAGCAGATGAACAATCAGACATTGTCATCCCACCAAAACACTCCACAAAGGCAGGGAATTACAATAAATGATACATTTTCTTAAATCCAACACTTAAAACAGCAAGCGAACCATAGAGATCAACACAGGATGACGGAAATCACCTCAATGATAAATAAAGAAGCGGATCGTCAAACGCATCGTCTAGATTCCGATCCACCGAAAATCCCATCTATACTCGTGGACAACCCCACACAAATTTAACTAAATTAATTAAAACTCGACAACCAAGAACCATTTTCAACCGTCTCTATGTAACCTTATATCTCATACAAGGCACCCTAATTCATCGCACTCCACGAGAGGAGTAAAGTTTGCGTATTTTCAAGCCTCCAAACTTCAACTCCGGATTGAATAGTCAAAATCAAGTCCAAGACATAAGCAACTATACAGAATCAGAAGCACAGATCTTTGCAAACAAAGTCAAAGAAGGTAAACCCAAAACTCATATCCAATAAATAAAAAAAATCAAGTCAAAAAATCAGAAGACTTGCAGATCCATCAGATTGCCAACAAAATCCAAAGATACCCGATTGACTTGGGAAGCAAACAACTGCATAATTGAAGTTAAAAACCTCAAACATGTAGTAAACATTGCTAAACTCCCACTAACCGACCTTGTGGCCATTGACGGAGAGAACACCACTGAGGATGCATTCCTTAAGACCAGTTCCCAGTACTATAACATCATACTCCTCATCCATTTTCACTTAAAGTTTGGTTCTTGATTGATTTGATCACCGATTATAGATTCAAGTACCAGCAGAGAACAGAGAAGTTGAAAGACAGTAAAGAATATTTGATCGGGCTATCTAGGGTTCTTTTATGTATGGATTGGAAGACACAGATGAAGACATCACTTTTACTATTACAAATTATTTTCCTTTTTCAGTGCTTTTTCTAATAATGATAATAATTAAATAATTAGACCATGAAACGAACAAAGGGCAAAGATTTTTGGAAAATATTTTTTATTTTCTGTTATTCTTTGGTTTACATTACTTGGAAATCTATTTCTTTTCGTTTTAAAGTCAAAAGAGGAAAAGGATAACGTCAAAAATCTAAAGATTCGATGTTAAGCATGTTAGAAACAATGTTTTAAATACGAATAAAAAGTTTTAATTATCTAGTTTAATTTAAAAATATAATTATTAAATAAAAATTAATCAGTTTATAAAATTTTATTAATTAATAAAAACTAACTCATTAATTAATAAATTTATCGATTTTTAACAATAAAAATTATTAAAATAAATTGAACTGAAAAGTAAAAAATCAAACAAAAAATTAGATGGTTCAAAACTTTTACTGTTAAATCAGCCGAATCAGTTAAATTTTTAATCATTAAATAAGAAAAGAAGAATATGACATATATAACGGTACCTTACTTATGTATCTCGGATTGAATGTGAAAGAATAAAAAACGGATAATGCAGAAAATACCTGATTTCGGTTCTGAAATTTTAACGAGCTTTTCGAAGTTGAAACGATCCTAAACCTATCTTCACGGGAATCCATCTCCGAGACGCTGTTAAGGTCTTTCTACAATTTTCTCAATATGTAAGCTCTTTTAACAGGTTAAAGAATCCTTATGCTTACGATCGATATGAGCAACTGTAGATGACCTTAATCTTTATACATAGCTTCTATATCAGACTTCCCCATCACAAAATCGATATAGATCAAGTCCATATTAAAAGGGATTTATTTTCTACCCTGACTTTGACTTATTGATTTAAATCATTTATTGGGTCACTTTATTATTTTTATCTATATCAAATTACGTAACTAACCGATAATTTATTTAAAAGCTAAAATTATAATTAATAGTTATCTACTTAATAGAAGAATGACAAAAATGGACAAAAGTATCTAACAGAATAATTTTAATATCAATATAATAAATCACTTATTGGCTCTTTGGCCACTTCGTCTGCACTCTCCTAATATTGATTCAATATTATATACTAAGTTATGATTAAAAGATTTCTAAAAGGGTAACATAATAATGCGATTCGCATGCCAAATCCACGTTTTATTATGAAATATTTAGCCTGCAAGCCAAGAAAAATGACAATGATATTGTCTATTCTATTTACTCTAAATTTCACTTCTAACTACATTAATGAAATGTCATATTTTAATTTCTAAAATTACAATATTATTTTATATTTTATTTTATCTTCTCCACAAATTAAAGAAAGATGTTTCTCGATAATCTTTTGTTATATTTTTTTTTATTGTCTTTTTCTTTAATCTTTATTTTAAAAAACAAATCTTTAATATTTAAAAGTTATTGTAATTATTATAGTTGTCTTTATAATTGATACTTAAATAGATGTTTTTGTTATTTATCATATCTTTATCTATCATCTATGATCTATGATCTTTACAGGATAGGATTAATTGATTATATTTCTATAATCCTCATATTTATCTAATGACTCGTGCAATAAAGCAATATGACGAAAAGATATATAGTCATATATTTGCTATAAATACAAGTCATCTCAACTAATAAGTTGATCTTTAAGAAGATTTAATATGATGTATCATAAATTATTTATTGCATTAATCATCATTTCAAATTCAATATATAAATGCTTTATATTTATAATGTCTTCTATATAGAAGGAGGGTCCTTTTTAATATATTTTGATGTAAACTCGAAATCATAATAATCTTCTTCATTTATCAGTCATTTGGATCATTTAAATCATTTTTTATAATGTCCTTTTATACTGAATCATTCATCAATTTTTAGCAACATTATCATATTGTAACCATTAACTTAATTCTTTGGAATTAAAACCCAATTAAAGAAGGTATTTTAGTTTGAGGTTCATATATCATCAGGGAATTCTCATACAATATAAGTTGGTGATATGATTTATATTACCATTATTAGTTATCTACACACACATGGTATCATTCATGTGTTACAATATTAACTCTCTTTTATGACAGTATATGTCTTATATTATAATATTGTATAGATAATAGTTTACATAAACCTAATTCCTAACTTAAATTCACTTGTTTAGTTATTTTTATACATTTTTCAAAACTCATATTTGGCATATTAAGACAAATGGATGAGAGCATCATTTCTTTAGGTTATCCATCACTAAGAGTCTGTTTGGTTGGAGGCTTTAAAATAGAACAGAATGTAACGTAACACACTTTCATCGTTTGGTTGAGAGTTTCATAATGAAATGGGGTGGAAGCGGAGGGTTTCATGTTACGTTCCATTTCATCATAAACAGTGAAAATATAAAACCTCCGATTTGGAGGTTTAGGATGGAACATAAACTAATAAATACATATTACTTAATATAACCTCAATAATTTTTCTTAATACTAATTATTTCTTCTAACCCTAACCCCTTGTATATAATTAATAATATTTTTATATT
>JAOQMS010000005.1:6472676-6519977 GCA_027563885.1 Erythroxylum longipes
CGATCCACCTGCTCCTGATCAGTAGTATAGTATTGGTCATTTACTTTGTATTACAGATATTATTATTTACAATGTAATTATTAATTAAGATATTTTAATTTATATTCATTAATCAAAAATTTTATTTAATTATTTATATCTAATTAAATATATATTATTAATAAAATTTTTCAACGGTTATAATTTAAATATAATGGAAATATATATATTTTAAAAAAATTAATAAAGTTTTACCGACGGAAATATGCAAGATTTCTGTCGGTAATTGTCTACATACTATCCCGACGGATAATAATTTCCGTCGGTAATAGTTCCGAATTTACCGACGGCGAAAACGTTACCGTCGATAAATTTACTGATCGTATTAGAAACATTCCGATGCTAAATTTATATACGGGTCCCTAGTACATATGAATATATTTTTTTAACCTTTTAATGTATTTATTCAATATTTGACTAATATCCCAAATATAGCGTACATGAGGCCATTGATTGCATTGGAATAGAGAACCTTCTTTTATCTCTTTCTCTTCTTGTGACATATGTGAATATTGCATATTACTCGAGGACACTCAGCTTAGTAATGGGAGTAACAAAACAGTTGACAATCTTTGACAATCTTGCATATAAAATCGTATACAAGATTGTCAACCGTTTTGTATAATGTAAAAGGAATAATGTTCTTCTTAAATGATTTTTGGTGATCTTAAACCTAAAAATGTAATTTATTTATTTACTAAAAACTAAAAACTAAACCTAAAAACTAGCTATGGTTATTGATTATCAAAATATCATCCATATATATTGATAAGATTACAAATTTACTATTTGATCTTTTAGCATATGCCTCATGATCTTTGAAAATCATCCTAAAATCATATGATATGATTGTAGTATGAAATTTAATATACCATTACCTTTATGCCTACTTTTGACCATATATTGAATTTAATCATTTGAACACCTTTTGCTTCTAATCCTTATGAATGAATAGATCCCTTCATCTAGTTCTTTATTTTAAGAACCCTTTCTTTACCTACAGTTAATGTAATTTAAGATCTATTCTATTTATCAAAGATAAAATTACTCGAACTAATGTAAACCTTATAATAAGCGATAATGTCTTCTCATAGTCAATCCTTTTCTTATTATATGTATCCTTTTTGTCACTAGACGTACTTCTTATCTTTCAATATTGCCATTAGCATTTCTTAACGTTGGGAACTTATCTGTCACTGATGGCTTCAATTCCTTTAGGAAAAATAACCAAGTCTCGAGCTCAATTCATATTCATTAGAGTTAATTCTCCTTATGTTGCTTTAACTCATTTGTCCTTAAAAAGACTAGATTCTCAACTGATTATTTTCTTATGAAACTGCTATAGAGGTTTTCCCTTTAACATTAATAAGTTGTCTAGGAATTAATCCACTCATATTGTATGAGTAATTGAACATTTTGAGGAACATGTCTCTCTAAATTCATATTATTCCCCCCTCAAAACAAATATTAGTAGGTAACTCCCACCAGGTTATAATTGTCATTGATTAGAAACAAATTCATCATATCTTAAATTGCTCCTACTTGGATACCTTTCATCCAATTGATCTTGACTTATTGGATCCGCTATCTTATATAGAGATAAGTTTTATCATATATTTAACTTGCTTTAAAAAATAGTTCTTTAAACTTGTGATACCTTATGGCTTAAATTTTACCACTCATTTCCTTCCAAACATGTATCCTTTAAAATGTTCATAATATCTCTCAATAATACTCTTATTCCCTTTAGGACTTAAATTACTTATGTAAGGGATGGTGAATGTAGGTATCGTATCCCCAAGGTTTCAAATGTGATAAGTCAAGTCACTTACTTATCCATAACTCATAAGTTGTTTTTGTAACGAATTTTGATATACACTCAGTCAAGCAAGGGATTTATGAAATAATCAAATATCTATTTATTCCTTTTTCATCACATAACCTATTGAATTGGCCAAGTAAGTACTGTTATTCCTGATTAATGCTTAATGCCTTTATCTATTTATTTAAACGATTTTTAATTAAAGTCGTGTACTTTTGGAAATAATATAATGCTTTGAATTTATAAGAAATCAAGTAGATATATTTATATTAAGTATAGTGATCAATAAAGGTGATAAAAATAGTAATTTCATGCTTTGCTATCACATTTATTAGGCCTCATATATTTTAGTGAATTAACTGCAACGACTAAACAATTCTTTATCCCTTACTAAATGATGTTTGTGCCATTTTTTCCCAACTAGACAATATTTATAAGTAATTAATTTATAATTAATTTAGGTTTTCTAAATATCCCTCTTTAATTGGTCGATTTATATAATCATGTCCAATATGACCAAGTTTAGTATGAAATGCATCATCATCTATATCATCAGTACTAAATGATGAATTTCTTAGACAAACAACATCAATACTACCAAAAATCTAACAAACATGGTCATAATTATCAGTTCCAAGAAAAATATCATTTTCACCATTGTAAAAATTTATATTGTATCTAAGGAAATTATGACAAACATCAGGTTCCATCGAATCTTAAGAGGAAAAATATATTGTGTATGATAAAGGGTCCAACCACCATGCATAACAAACTTGCAAGTGCCTTTTCCCTTAGAACTTAACTCTGGATTTTTCTCTTACATTCATCCCCATTATCTTGTATGAAACTTGCCAAAGTTCTACGAAGGCTTTTCTTTCCTTCGTTACATGGTTTTTAGCTCTAAGTATTGTTAGGCTTATATCAATTATAACCGAATTGACATTTTGTGCCACAATTATATTATTTCACTATCTTCATGCCACTTTATAAGCCTTAGCCTTATTGAGATCTTAAGAATTGTCTTTGTTTCACATTTTCTTTTGGACCCATTGTATTGCTTCATTTTCTTACTTTCAGCTCTTCCTAAACATGACTTAGTTATAAACACTTTAGTATAATGTTGGTAATTCTCAATACATCTAATTTCTAAGAATATGTATCTTATAGCATCCTTCGTTATCTTGACATTCTCATTATGGATTAGATGAATTGTCATGTGCTTCCAATTTTTTTTTTGCATACAACGGAAAAGAAAACCAACTAAAAAAGAAAACTACACTATCGCAAGGCCCGGCGTTAACCCACACCTTGAATATCTTGTTGGACAAGCGTCACAGTTTCACGTTGAGGATCTGGCAGTACATGCATTCCTGGCTCGCAAGGCTATATTAGCCAGGCTATCTGCACTTTGGTTCCCTTTCCTATAGACATATTGGAGCTAAACCTCCCACACGCTCTACTCAGGAGCTCCTGGATGGCCTGCACCAAAAAAGGAGCCTCAATCAGAACCAGATTGGAAGAACATAAAATATTTATTACCTCTAGGGAATCCACTTCAAGGATGACTTTCCAATACCCACGGTCCTAAGCCAATCTAAGCCCATCATGCGCCCCCAAAGTTCAGCTGTCATTGGCGAGCATACTCTAATATTTGTCATAAAGCCTCCACACTATTGCCCATTGTAATCCCTAATTAAGCCCCTAGCAGTCCCTAGAGACTCCCCATGGTTAACCACTCCATCAACATTAAATTTGACCTAACCCTCCGGCGGTGGGTACCAACCAACTGGATGACTAATAGGCAGTCCCGTGATCAGAATAACGCGACTAGTCACTATTTTTGCCTTCTCAACCCACCGAACATAGTCTAGAACAATTTGATGACTCACTGCAGGCCAGGCAAAAGCTACTTCAAAAATGTTGCGGTTACGCCACTGCCATAAAAACCAACAAGAAATACCATATATTATTGCCCACTCCCCTACCTCAAAACGTATGAGATTAGTAAGATTTGATCGCAACCATGTCTCCTCGTTTTGTTGAAAGAATTATGTCGTGATCACCTCAGGGGAAAATTAGCGCCAAAAGACAGACACTCTAGCACAATCCCGTATGGCATGTAAGGTTGTCTCTTCGTGGCCACAGAATTGACAGCTATTATCCGGTGCTATATAACAATACGTTGTTGGTTGATTAGCAGCTTCCGTTTGGCAAGTAGCCACAAGAATGAGCGAATACGCTGAGGTCCTGCCCATTCCCAAATCACAGTCTAGATCGGTTTTTGATCCTCAAACTGTACAGCCGTTATTAGTTCATACACAAAAGCTACCGAGAACTTACCGTGTTGCCCAGGGCCCTACACAATTCAGTCCTCTCCCATGTCCTCAATCGGAGGTCGGATTCACGTAATAGCCAAACAAATTATTGGGGGGAGGTAGTGCTGCAATAAAGCCCAATTTCAGTTACCCGCCACATCCATACACTCTGTAACTGTTGCATTCCGCAAATTGTCAGGTAGGGGGTTGTTGTTGCTAGAACTAGCGGACCCCAATCGGTCAGTCGATGGTCTAACCATAAATAAATTCGGTGACCACTGCCAAGATGCCATTTGATGCCTTGAAGGACATAATCCCATATATTTGAAATACCTGTCCAAATTATCGAAGCCTCTGGTTTAGTCAGCGTTGGCGGAACGTGGTGTATAAGAAAACGATATTTAGTTCGAAGGACTTGTACCCATAATGCTGAGGGCTTGTTAAGTAATGCCCATCCCAATTTAGTAAGGAGTGCATCATTGGAAGCTCTAATACTTTTAAGCCCACGTCCCCCTACTTTTTTCAGGTGACAAATGGCTTCCCATTTAACTAAACGAGTTTTCCACTACCCATCTTATGATCCTCAGATAAAGTTTCGCATTATTATTCCAAGTCATCACACAATTGTCTTGGCAATCGCACAATTTGCATAGTATAGATGAGTAGGGAGGAGATCACGGATTGAGTTAAAATGACTCGCCCCACCATAGACAAAGTTCGCGCTCGCCACCCAGTTAGCTTTTGGTGGGCTCGATCCAATATATACTAGTATGTATTTCTCGTCGAGTGCTCATGAATTAAAGGCACGCCTAAGTATTTACCCAAATTTGTCGTGCTTTGAATCTGAAACGTTTGACTGATTCTTCCCTGTTGCTCTGATGGGACATTCTTGGAAAAGATAACCCGCGTTTTCGGATGACTAACCTTTTGTCTTGACATCTGGCAATAAGTTGCCAAAATTTGTGATAACACCGTCGCCTGAGTCTCCGTAGCTTCTCCAAACAGGATGAGATCATCAGTGAAGAAGAGATGAGAAATGGATGGCCCTGCGTTTCTCCACTTAAACAATTTCCACCTTCATTGACTCACCGAATGGGAGATAAGATGGCCCAAACGTTCCATGAAGAGAACGAAAAGCTAAGGTGAGAGTGGATCACCCTGTCGAATACCCTTGAAGGTCGAAATAGATCAGAAAGAGAGTCGTTCCATGCCACTTGTAGGGAACCCGTAGCGACATACTTTATAATGACACTAAGTAATTTATGTGGGATGCCAATTTTCCTCATAGTATCATTTATAAAACCCCAATCCAGGAGATCGTAAGCTTTTTCCAAATCAACTTTAATGGTAAAGTACCCAGTCGTTCTCTTCTTCTTACACATCAAATGGATGATCTCCTGGGCAATAATAATATTGTCTGTGATATACCTGTCAAGAATGAAGCTGCATTGAGTATTTGCCACTAGCCTATCGAGGTGTGGCTTCAAACGATTCACTATCACCTTGGAAATGATTTTGTAAATTACTGAGCAAAGGTTGATAGGTCTAAATTGGGTAATAAACTTCGGGGACGAGACTTTAGGAATGAGTACGAGAATGGCTCGATTCAATTCCGGTTCCCAGGTTTCATTGTTAAAAATTTTCTGAATAAAATTCACCACCTGGTGACCTACCATCCCCCATTGAGAATGGAAAAAAAGAGCTGTAAACCCATCAATCCCTAGCACTTTGTGTGGATTCATAGCAAATACTGCCGATCTAATTTCAAGAGCATGGACTGGTTTTGAAGGCCTTGAATTTGCTCATCGATAAGACATGGAAAAGTGTCGACTCTGGGAAAGTTATGAATAGCTGCCTCTGCGACAGTATACATTTGAACAAAATAGTCACGAACCATTGTGTGTAATTGAATTGCATCAATTATTTCATTACCATACTGATCAGTTAACAGCTCTATCATCAACTTCCTCCGCTTGTTCAGGGTAAACATGTGATAATATTTAGTATTGTGATCTTCAAGTGACAACTAGTCACATATGGCTCGATGATGCCAAAAAAGTTCTTCCTCACAAAGCACTTGAGCTAATTCCCCACTCAACCTGTCTTCTAGGGCCAATAGCAACTCCGAATCATCAAATTGTAATGCCCTTCTTATACCTTCCAAACGAGCTAGTAGGCGCTTCTTACGATGGAATATATTTCCAAATTCGGAGTTATTCCATTGCATGAGGTGGTTTGAAAACTAATTAAGAGAGCTACTAAACAATGCTGCTTGAGGAAGCCACTTTTCTGCGACGACCTTAGGAAACGCTTTAAGAGCGAGCCATGCTGATTGAAAATGAAACTTGGGTGGTCGTAGGTCATGTTGCCAGTTACGGATATATTGTATCAACATGGGTCGGTGATCCGACCCTAGAAAGGGTAAATGATGATTCAAAGTATGAGGAAAGCCTTCTAACCACGACGGCGAGCAAAGAACTCTATCTAATCGAGCTTGGACGTTGCCTCTTTGCCAAATAAATCATGAGCTGACGTAACCTAAATAATGTAAACCGCTCTTATGGACCCAATCCCGGAAATCTTTACTAACCACGGGTCCTAATTGCGATCCTCCCCTTTTATTCGCAGCATTCAATTTGGCATTAAAATCCCCTCCAACAAGCCAAGGATTGATGATGGACCTTCCGATCCATCGCAAAATATGCCATAAAAATTTTTGGTTAGGCTTTTGGTGGCTAGCATAGATCGCCGATAATTCAAAAGCGACGGATCCATAATTCAAAAGCGACAGATCCATATTAAATTTTAGTATGAATGATTTGTCTATGGGCTAACACTATCGATACGTCAAATTCCTACCTCCGTAACATCCATATCCCGCCAGCAAAGCCTTCAGCTTTAACACGGAATGAATAATCAAACCCTAATTTGCTGATGACTTTATGAGCTTGGATGCCACTAAGTCTAGGTTCCACCAGTACCAGTATGCCTGGTTGATAATTACACAAGTAATTCCGCAATATTGCCTGGAATCGTTTCCCCCCAGCTACTTGACAATTCCAAATAAGAATAGACATAAAAATGAATAAGGATTCAGAATTACCAAGGCCCCTAAGATCGAGAAGTATCCATGAGGCCCTCTGACATACTATGGCTATCGTCTTTCGATGACGGGGTTACTCCCACGTCAATCGATTCCTGCTCATGTGACTGTCCTCATATCCTAGATTCTCCTACCAATCTATCGGGTGGCCTGGAAGGAGGTAGAATAAAGTCGAGCTCCTGCAGCCCTCGGGGATCCACTGTCCCCTCAACACCGTCCATGGGTTAGCTTTGGGCTCCTGGGCTCTCCTCCCATTCCTCTGAGGCTGTCCTAACACATATGATGTCTTGGTGGGATCTGAAGGTTACGTCTTTGTGCGTATCGGTGAGGGTGGGTTGAAGCTGGTTTGAAGGTGTTGGGCTTGATTCCTGCAAAATGGCCTTATCCTTACTAATATTGCTTTTGGGCTTGTGGTCCAGTGCCTTACCCTTGGGCCCCCTTTCGGCTCTTTCCTATGCCCATAAGATGCCATGTTTTGGCACAGTGCCATGGTCAATTAATACGTCCAACGTTACCTAATTTTTTGGCGCGTTAAGGGGCTGTTGCGTAGACGACGTGAACAAAGGAATAGCCATTAACTGGCTTCTGTCCGATTCTGACAAAACGTTAAACATTGAGCTGCCCACCCGATGGTCAGTTTTGGAGGTGCGGTTGTGTTGTAGGTGTGGGCGAGATCTGTGTAAACGAGGAGATGGCCGTTGCACCTTGATCCAAGGGCCATAGCCGTTGCGTGTCTCATCGTTATTCGTTGCGGCTGTGGCTCTGCCTGAAGCCGTCGTGGCTTCTGCCTCCATTGTGGCGCTAGGGTCGCGTTCTCCTAGGTTTTCTCCTCTTGTTAAAGACGCAGTGGACAGAGTCCAGCTTCATGCCCCACCATGCCATAAGTGAAACAGATTTGCGTCAATCCCTCATACGCTACCCTGATCGATTCTCCATCCATTTCCACTGTAGCCTGGAGAGGTACGCTCATGTCGATATCCACTGCTACTCTTGCAAACTTGCACCCTTGAGTATTCTTTGTAGCTTCGTCGATTTTTATGGTTTGATCGACTAAATTACCCAGAGCTACGAGTATCCGAGGATGGTACCTAGCAGTGGGGAGTTCTGGGAAGCGGACCCAAATCACTGCTCGGGTTACATTGCGTTGCGACGGTCAGAAAGATGGGTTCCATTTTTATACAGAAAGGGCGTGTCTGAATATAACCCAAGGCCCATTGGTTAATGCATTGAGGTAATCTTCCTCTTCAATGAAGTTTACCATAAAATAGTCATAATCTAAGTCCACTATCTTCATGGGTCCTTTTGGTTTCCACATGAGTTTTAGGCGATTGCAGAGAATCTGGTATCCTACTTTATATCCCAGTAGTTTCACTACACTACTTGTGCCTACTGTTGGTCCAGTTTAGCTTTGAATGTCTGTGATAGCGCAATTCCCACTCCAGACTCCCCCGTCAGGATTCGAATATCCCCATCTTCAATTTCAATTGGTTCCTCTTCAGGCCATGCAAGCTCTTCGAGTTTAGGATTTCCCAGCTGTCCCCCAAGGACTGCAGCATTATAAGATTGTTTTGAGCCGGGCGGAGGATTTTCCTCTCGTCGCCGTATTCGAACTTTTTTTGCAAGAGGTCCATCGTGTTCAATCACATTGGCAGTATCCCATTCATACTCAGCGCGTTTTGATGTATCCATCGAGTGTGCTTCCAAATTTAAGAAAAAAATTGTATGATTGTTTACAATTACTGCTTATTTGATAAGATATGACCAACATCCCTCATTTTATTGATTATGTTTGAAATTAGCCTCAAATGCCTTTGAAGTGAATAATTGGACCTTTAATATATATTATTTTTTATATATCAAACTTAATAGTAAGCAACCCTAATTTGGTCCCTAAGGTGTCATTAAAATATGTTGCTAGTATGAATCATACGTCCTTGGCATTATGCTAAACTCTTGCTGACTTCATCATTTATGCTATATGAGCTAAAGAGTTCTCATTTTACACAAGTGAAATGCCTTGTGATTTTTCCTACGTTGGGTTGTAGTCCTCCTTTGGAACTTTCATAATTTCTTTTGATGAGTTAAAAGTCTCTTGTTCTTTCAATACATCTTTGATTTTTATACTTCAAATTTCATAATTATCATTATCCAACTTCTATTGAGTGTCACAACAATATTATTGGATGTCATAGCCATTTTCCTTGATTGTTTAGTCTCTATCATAATACATTTTTTTTCAATTGTTGCCATTTTCAATTAATTTGATACAACTTTTTAAATAGAAACTTTAATTGTTTTCTCAATTACCTAGAGAATCAAAAGGTCATTAAGTTTTCAACTGTCTGCATAATTATTGATCTAATAATTAACCATTCTATTTTAACATGTTCGCTTACAAATTTCACAATCATGTTATATAACACACATATATAACAATACAAAATTGAAATAGCAATGTATTTTTTTAAAACAAATGCTATCTATAAATTGAAAATTTTTACTAAAATAACTAATATTTTTTAGGGTTAATTACCAAAAATAGCCTAAACTTTCGTCAAATTTTCAATTATAGTCTGAACTTTAAAAAGTAGCAATAAAATGCCCAAACTTTTAATTTTTTCAATTCTAGCCTGAACTTCAGAAAGTAGCAATAAAATACTCAAACTTTCAATTTTTTCAATTCTAGCTCGACGTTAGTGTTTTCGTTAAGTTTGCTGACGTGGTTTGCTACTTGTTTCAGAAACCCTAACTATTAATACGCATTAGCCAAAATTAATACAATAAATGAAGATTAATGAAACGACGTCGTTTAGTTACATAATTAAAATGACATTATTGTTTAAAAATGACCTAAATCAGATTACGCAACCCCAACGACCTTACACTTTGATTTCAATTTTTTTCCTTCGTTTTCAGTTTGTTCTCTCAATGCCCTCACCCTTCGATTTTCATATTTCAAAGCCCTGACTGCCTCACACTAAGGGCATAAAGAGAACGAACTAAAAGCGAAGAACTTACTGGTGTAGTACGTTGTAATATGATAGTAGTTTGGGGCATTGGAAGAACAAACAGATAATGTTGGGCTAGAATTGAAGAAATTTGAAAGTTTGAGCATTTTATTGCTACTTTTTAAAGTTTGGGCTAGAATTGAAAAAAATTGAAAGTTTAGACACTTTATTGCTACTTTTTAAAGTTTGGGCTATAATTGAAAATTTGACGAAAGTTTGAGTTTTTTTAGTAATTAACCTCATTTTTTATAAAGATAGCTAATGTCAATTAGTTATTACCAAAAAAAATAATTTGTTAAATTTGAAAATATCTTCCCATACATTATAGGACGCAATATTCTAATTGAAAGGCCCCAAATTGTATCCTAGTTGGAATGTTTCATTGAACATGATTTGCATATGTCTTACATTATGGTTTAATGAATCATACTTAGAGAATTGGAATTTATTGTCTTCATTAGAGACTTAAGGTATTAATGTTAGGCCCAGGTCTCGAAATATATTTCATGGATATATTACACAAGTTTTGGGTAAAGATTAAGTGAAAAGAAGGCTTGTAAGTACTTAAAAACCCATGTTTATATTGATTTTAACAAGTTCAAATCGTACACATGCACCCTTGTGTGACATTAAAACTCGTAAGTGTCATATCTTTTGATTCCGAAATCTAAAATTTACAAACTTTATACCATTAGAAAGATAAGAGGATAAGCTACATCTTTTATGAAGACAACTTTATTAAATTCAGCCTAAATCAATATAGTTTATTGATAGTTTATATGTAGACTAATTACTTGGTGACAAATGGCAGCATGTTGTGTGGATGTGTGGCAGCTCTTAAATGGGACAAGTGTAGAACATGCAACAAGACACATGTTACAATTTGTTGACACCTAGAATTAGAGGAGATGAGTTTTTGCTGGAGTTTCTGGTTGGCTTATTCCACACCATTTTTGTTCTCTCACCACTGAAACTCTCTCTCTCACTCACACCTCCTGGAATTTTTGCTTGCTTGTTAAATCATCATCTCCACTTGACATCTTTACATGCTACTGCACCAAGGATGCTAGATTATACTATTTTCTATATTGTTGTCCTCTTGGTTGTCTTAAACTAGGAGTTGTGATATTTTCTTGAAAGGCTAGAGTGGCTTGCTCATTGAAGTAGGAAATTGTGTTAAAGAAGGTATGAGAATATTAATCTTGATTGCATGTTATCATATGAATTATTTTGATGCTTGATTGGATAGAATATGTATGGATTTATTGATGAGTTAAGATTTGTACATGAAATTGATGTGTAGTTGATGCATGACTAAGGTGAAATTGTGGTGAAAAGGATGAGTGTTGGAGTAAAGGTGTTGAAGATGTAAGAAGTGAATGAATTGTATTGGTTTCACTGAACGGATTTCACTGAATAGTCATCGGTATTTAGGCTATAAATTGACCTGTATATATCCAAATTGAGTGATTTTCATTGTGGATCAAACTTAACATATATTCCTACAACTTTCATGAAGGAATGGAATTTTGATTCTGTCCCGAAGGATGATAGAATTTGGCCTAAAGTTGAATTTAGGATTCTGTTATTGTTTGAGAATAGTCTGCAGTAATTTGGGTATAACTTGCAGAATACTAAACCAAAATGCATGATTTTTATGTCATTAGAAACTTAATACATAGATAAACTTTTTGTTATAAGAACATATTGCCCAAAAACCTCTTTTTATATGTCAAAATAGCTATACAAATCTGACCTGAAACTTGTCCTAAGAAATCTGAACTATTCTTAGTCGTGTAATTGTTGACATATATACGATTAGGACTTTAACAATGGTTTTATTAGACTTAAGTGAGATTAATAATGAACCTAGGTGATGTTAGATTAATGGAAAAAAAGGTGTTGAGTTTTGGTTTATAAATGGAGTTGATAATATAAAAGATATATGGTTTATTAATGATGAGCATAATGTTGAATTGCTTGGTGTGACCATGAATGAATGAGCTCTTAAGACTTATGTGTTATGAATTAGATATAAATGATTGTCAATTGGAAATTTCTGCTATAATATTGTGACAATACCGGACCATCAGTTGTCCGAGGAGTTTTATAGTTGGGATTGTATTGGAAGTGCTTGCTAATTGTATACATATGCATAATGTTTGATGACTCAACATTTTTATTGATGCAAAATTACACATGTTTGTATTTATAAGGTTTGCATAAAAATTATGCAGTCTGAAATGGATTGTTTTAAAAACTGTCAAGTCCTAGTCGTGGGTAAATAGGCATGCCTAGAAAGGTCTGCAACTATTCCTGGACACATTTAAGGTGTCGACACTTTGGTGTCTCCTTATTATGACACTTTGGTGTCTGAGATATAAGTCTCTCCTAATATTGACACTTCGGTGTTTCCTGATAAGGACACTTCAGTGTCGAGACATAAGTCTCTCCTATTCTGTGATACCGCTAGGTATCTCTTGTTTTAGTCTCATTACCCTCTTCTGTAAAAATGATTTAGCAAGTTAATTTGTTTTGTACTCTGTTACATGTACAATTCGGTTATAATTAAGCAATGTTTTGAAATAATTAAGTTTGTTCTGACTTATTCAAATACAGTTTTGACATAGACAAGTTTTGTTCTGATATCATGATATTTTGTTCTGATAATTGTAAGATTTGCTTGAAGCCAATATATCCTGTTTTGGCATATTCAGTTCTGAGATACTTATTGTTTGGATTGCACTTTTATATGTGATCTGATTTGTATATGTCATTATCATATGACTGTTAAGGTCAGTTACCATTATGTATCATGTTTAGTTTTCCTCACTAAGCTATATGCTTAGCACGGTGGATTTGCCCCATGTAGGTTCAGATAGAAGGGTATAAAGATTGGGACAAGGGCAACTGCAGTAGCCAAAAAAGATTGAGTTTTGTTTTGACAAAATGTATATTTGAGTTTGTTTTTGAGCTGTTTATGATAATTGAAATAGTTTGAATGTGTTGAAAGGTTTGTAATAGCTATAATACAGGATGTATTGGGTTTTAAGACATGCTTATGATAAGTTCAATGTGTATAATGTATTTTGTTTGTAATCTATCTTGTAATGCAATACAATGTATGATTGCTCGAACTGGTTTTTAAGGAAGATTTCAAATGCTTTGGTTTGTTTGTACTGTTTTGTGTGGCATCCATATATTCTTCCAGGGGTATGTAGGTGTTAGACTAATAATGTTCAATGGTAAAACCATTATGAAATATATTCCTAAACAATCTCATTCGCATTAACTTATACTAAAAAAAGTCCGACAACCATGAAAAATATTTTTGATGATGATTATTCCATATCATCATTGTTAATTTCCCTTTTGGACATAACAATGTCATGTGAAGTGCCTTAGCTCAAAGTTTATTATTAATGAGTTTGATGATAACCTCATAATATTTCAAAATTTAAATTGGATTTATTTCCTTGTACAATTAACCATTTAATTCTCAAAAGAAAATAAAATCATAGGATAAATGCTTCCTTTCTTGTAAGAACCTTCATAACGAACTTACCTTATTTATTTTACAATATCCGGAAGAATCTTGTTATCATTGGAGTTATTTCCTTTTATTGTTAACGGGTTAATTATCAAAAGAAAATAAAATTAAAAGAAATATGCTTCCTTTCTTACATGAACATTCTTTATGAACTTACCTTATTAGAAATGGTTTGTTCGAAAGGATCCTATTAATTGTGAAGGTCGTATATTGGCCACTTGATTACTGGAAGATTTTTGGCAAAGATGACATCGAAGTTATTCAGATTTAAATCTATCTAGTTGACTAAAAATGCAAGTGAAGCAACGACTAGTTGAAAGAAATGCCTACTTAAGGAAGAGTCAATATTTTTGCGAAAAAATATCAAACTCTTGAAATACATGTATAACATCAATTCTCTTGAAAGTGATATCATTGTCAAATCTCTTGTACTTTAGAAAGCGAAAATTCTTTTTGAGAGAGATCATTGAAGCTCATATTGAGCAAATTACATTTTCATCTATTGAGAGCTTGTAGAGGCTAGCTAAACACTACTAGTTTGAAAGGTTGGAGAACTTTGAAAAATATGTACTCGTGAGCTTGAAAAGGCTCGTCAAATTATTACTTGGAATTTTAGTGAAACACTCAAGTTAGATACTTGAGGATTGGACGTAAGCTTGTGTTATAAGTCGGACCAGTATAAATCGACTGCATCATTCTTTCTCTCCTCTTAACTTTTAAATTTTCGCATTATATTGTGTGTATGTTCATTTTAGCAAGAGACTTCTTCACTTTTATAATAGACTCCTTTTGTTTTCAATTTGCAAGATGTTCCTTTCATTTTAACATACGCTTTCTATTTTAAATTGTTTTAACAAGATTTATCGTCTAATAAGCTTCTATCATCTGACAGACTCCTATTGTTTTAAATTTTAACAGGCCCTTGTTTTTATACGAATCAAAAGTAACTTGCAAAAATTTTCAAGTCATGCACAATTCACCCTCTTTTGCGTGTGTTTGCTTTATCAAAGTGCCTTGATGAATTGTTCCTGATGAGTTAAACCTCCACAATTAGAATGTATAACTTTATTAATCAAGGCATAAAAAGTCAATACACAAGTTGTCAAGTATTATCCAGGTAATGTATGATAATCACACAATTGCCTCATTTGGACGTTGATGCTTTGTCTTTATTCAAATATGTGTGCTATCTTCCAATAATTTTTTAAAAAATAAATTCAAGAGATAAATCACCATCATAAAAATCCAAATAAACACATAACTTGTACTAGATAATCACCAAATAACACATGAGGAGTACATATTAAAGTATTAGTCCTCAAAAAACTTTGAGAGGCATTCAATTAAATATATTAAATAAAGCCCAAATAAATTAGCCCAACTCATTAATATGATCAACTTAATTAGAAAAATAAGTCCAATTCTAAGATATAATATTTCAAATAATTCTTATTATATTATTAGAATAACCTAACTCATGAACCAAAGAATCTTTATTATATCTTTACCTCAATTTCCAAACACAGCTTCTTTTAGGTTCTGATTATGTTAACCATATAACTAAACCATACTCATTATAGGTTTAATTTAACATAACCTTGTAACCAAACAATGTGATAAGTTTTAGGCCTCTTTGTTTCTACTTTTGCAAGTTATACTAAATACCAAACAAGAGTCTTTTTCAACTTTTAGAATGATTTCTATTCTTTTCCAACCACTTCAACCACTACCACTGATCACTGATGACAAAGAACCAAAGATAGTTTAGCACTAGTGAGTTCACCGATGATAAAGCCATGACGACATGGTGAACCTTTCACTGTTGCCAATGTTGATGCCAACTGCTTTATCGACACTAGTGATTTAACACATGCCAATCATAGAAAATCAGAACATGGTGAACTTCTTTGGTTTCTCCACATCGTTGATTTACCATAAATCTTATTTTTCACGGCAAAAACCACATCATATTCATGTTTCAAAAAACAAAGTCTATTAATCATCCATATTCATATTTTCAAAAAACAAAACCCATGATTTCTTCATATTCAAATTTTCAAAAGCAAAAGAAAACAAAAAACTCATCTCCAATGTTCTAATTTGCCAAATCAAACCTATAAATGGAACTTTTTTTGCCAATGAAAACACATTCTTTGTTTAACTATCAATCATATATTATTTTTCATAAAATCAAACTCCTTAATATATTAATCGTTTCATTCCACTTTTAAGAAACTCTTCTTGATACAAATTTTTTGTAAATTGTATATTCTTAATTTATGTAATTGTTTATAATAATTGACATAAACTTCTTTTTATTTTATACTGAAGAGCAAAATCTTTAAATTATTTCGTTTAAAGTTTTATTAAAAGTTAAATTATTATTTTATTTAAGGTAAATTAAAAAAATTATCCTAATTTTGTAATACTAGCCTAAATGGTATTTCTTCATTTGTTCAATGGTTTTTATTAGGTTTATTGTTTCCTTCATTTGTTTAATAGTTATGAGCTTACTTTGGCTTATTATTTTTGTAAGATAACTTGGGTGTAAAAGTTGGTATTATTGCCTTAAGAGTATAGAATTTGATATTCCTCTACTTGTAAATTTAATCTTTAACATTCTAAACAATATTTTAAGCCTAAAATTTGCCCAAGATGATCTATGATACAATTGATTTAACACCTTTAAATCCTAAGATTCATGCTATAAACAAAGAAAGAAATATTAACCTTGATCCATGCTCAATACGTGTTAAATCCTTCTTTGATCACACACACTTTCTCTACGCCAAAGCCTTATCTGTTCTCGCCTTCTTCCTTTTTGCGTTCTTTTCAATGCTGCAAGAATGTACTTTTTTTTATATCTGTTAATGTTAGTTGACTGAAGGGAGAGGAAGGGTTTTATTAATTAACCCTAATGATTTTAATTTTCTTTACAAGCCCAATGACTATTATTTTGGGCCCACCTCATATTAGAATTAAATAAAATAATATGAGTCACACTTTATGATTATTAAATTAAGGGTTAAAATATATTTAATCCTCTATGTTTTATCCCTTAGTATGTTATGCCTTATGATTATTAAATTAAGGGTTAAAATATATTTAATCCCCTATGTTGGTGCTTTATGCCCTTCTTTATTTTAAAAATAGACTTATTACCTCTTTTTTGCCACCAACCAAAGGAGTTTAAAATTTAAAAAGACTTTTTTTATCCCTGTATTATGATGACATCACCATAACTGTACATGTTGTATTTTTTGGACAAAAATAACCTTTGTCTTTTGTTAACTAAAATACATTAGCTTTATTTTATTATGCCCTCTATTTCAAAAATAAAAATTATTTTACACATGGATTACATTTTGACAGTTAATAAATAAAAAAGGAAAAAATTGCTAAAAATACCATTATCTTCACAATTGTACTTCGTGACTATTAATTTATGGGAAAAATTAAAAAATAAAATTTATTTATGAAACAAAATAAAAAAAGAAACAAATTTATTAAAGGTTCCATTTTTTTCATTTATATATTTTCCTAATATATCATAAGGGCAACTGAATCACATGATTGGGGTTAGATGAAACGTTAATGAGGTAATCTTAAAGCCATCAGACTAAGTGATTGCATCCACTGCTTTTAATGGTTTTGTCTGCAAAAGGAGTAGAATTGACAATGTCTCTTAATACTTGAGTTTAAACTTGACAAAAGGTTTTAAATTGGAACCTCACTAAGATTATATATCTTAGTTCAATTTTAATAAACGTATTTGATCTGTTAATTTCAAGTTGTGTCGACCTAATTGAACTTATAAAAGTTGATCATATGAGTGTTGCCCAAAGTTAATATAAATTGGAGTCATTGGCGAGAAGTTACCTCTTAATACTTTTCTGGTTAACCCCAATCATGTGATTCAGTTGCTCTTTTGATATATTGGGAAAATATATAAATGAAAAAATGGCACCTTCAATAAATTTTCTTTCTTTTTTAAATTTTGTTTCATAAATAAAATTTTCTTTTTTTTAATTTTTTCATAAATTAATAGTCATGAAGGACAATTGTGAAGATAATGGTATTTTTAGTAATTTTTTTCTTTTTTATTTATTAATGGTAAAAATGTAATCCATACTTAAAATAATTTTAATTTTTGAAATAGAGGACATAATGAAATAAAGCAAAAAAATATAAGGGTTTAATGTATTTTGGTTAACAAAAGGAAAACGGTATTTTTGTCCAAAAACATGCAATATGTACACTTGTTGTGATGTCATCATAATACAGGGGTAAAAAAGTCTTTTTGAATTCTAAAGTCTTTTGAAGGGTGGTCAAAGGAGTTAATAAGTCCATTTTTAAAATAGAAGGAGGCATAACATACCAAGGGATAAACACAGGGGGGTAAAATGTATTTTAGCTTTAAATTAATCTAACAATCTCTCACTTAACCAATGTTACAACTTGATGATCTAATAACACAAGTGCGTACCATATATTGAATCTATCAAGCCATCAAACTTAGCAGCCACGAGCCATCTAACGACATGATTCCTTCCATGTATCATAAAATCATCTCAACTCAAAATAACTGTAATCGAGAAACACTATAATTCTTAACTTTAATGTTTTTTCAAAAACATAATTTGTCATCACAATAAAACAATGTGTATACACAATATAACGTGACAACTAACAAATAAGCAAAAATATAACATTAATTGAATTCATAAGTGTCAAAAAAATAATAGCAAATATCTAAACATATGTATGTACATAACATGATCTCATGCCAACAAGGACTTATCTCTAATGCTCATCCTTTCAATATGGCCAGTAAATGTTTTAGGCTGTAATTCTTTAGTTAATGGATCCACTACAATTAGATCAGTTCCAATATTCTCAATTGACATTTCATATTTTTGCACTTCTTCTTTGATTGACAAGTATTTCAAATCCATGTGTTTAGCACCCTTAGAATACTTGTCATTTTTAGAGAAGAAGACAGCTGAGGAATTATCATAATAACTTCTTAGCGATCTAGCTATACTTTCGATAATAACTAACCCTAAGATAAAGTTTCGCAACAAAAATGCTTGAATAGTGGCCTCAAAGCATGCCCCAAATTCGACTTTGATAGTGGAAGTAGCAATGATAGATTGTTTTCCACTCTTCTAAGACGTTGTCCCTCCTGCTAGTTGGAATAGATAACCAAAGGTAGATTTTCTCGAGTCTACACAACCAACATAGTATGAATCTGAATAAATGATCACTTCTAAGTGATCTGATTTGTTGTATGTGAATACCTAAGAATTTTCTTTGTAACTTTCCAATGGTCTAACCCAGGATTATTTTGGTATTAGCCTAACATTTCAATAGCAAAACTGATATCTAGCTGAGTACAAGTCTAAATATACATCAGACTCCCAACTACAGATGTATAGGGGATAGATTCCATTTACTTTTGATCCAAATCAATTTTGGGACATTGCATTTCACTAAACTTATCCCCTTTCTAAATTGGAACTACCCCTGCTAAGTATTTTCTCATCCTAAATCTCTCTAATACTTTATTGATATATCCTTTCTAAGATAATCCTAACCGTCCTTGTGTCCTGTCACGGAATATTTCTATTCTGATCATATAGGATGCCTTACCTATATCTTTCATTTCAAACTTATTAGAGAGAAATTTATTTCCATCATGTAACAAGCCCAAATTATTAGCAGCTAAAAGAATATTGCCAACACATAGTACCAAAAAAATGAAATTGCTCCCACTGACCTTCATATAGATATACCTGTCAACAGTGTTCTTTACAAAACTATAAGAGATAATGGTATTATTGAACTTAAAATACAATTGTTGGGAAGATTGTTTCAAACCATATATTGGCTTCTTTAATTTACACACCATATTTTCCTTTTCTACAGTCACAAAACCTTCCAGTTAGTCCATATAAACTTCTTCTTCTAAGTCACCATTCAGAAAAGCGGTCTTTACATCTATTTGGTGAAGCTCTAAATCATAATGAGCTACCAATGCCATAACAATTCTTAAAGAGTCCTTCTTCGAAACTGGAGAGAAGGTCTCTTTAAAGTCAATGCCATCCTTTTGAGTGTAACATTTGGCTACAAGTCTGGCTTTGTTCCTTTTAATATTACCTTTCGATTCCCTTGTATTCTTAAAGACTCATTTATAGCACACTTGCTTTGAGCCTTCAAGTAACTCAGCTAGTTCCTAGACTTGATTATCATCCATAGATTTTAACTCTTCTTTTATAACATTGAGCCAATTTTCAGGATTAATACATTTCATGGCTTCTTTAAATCAGATTGGATCCTTATCAATGCTCAAGTCACACAAGTGCTCAAGTGAATACACCACTTAGTCATATGATATAGTTGGTCTTTTCTCCCTTTTAAACCTTTGCAATACTATTTCTTGTAGTATTACTTGATCATTTATGACTTGCACATTATTTTATAGTTCATTATTGACATTCTCTTCTTGTGGATTTGGAATATTAACTTGTTATTCTGATATGTTAAATGACTGTGATATAACAAGAGGAATAACAACTTGAGAAGAGACATTAAGTGAATGATTTTCCACTTGAATTTCTTGAATAACCACTTTTTGTAGTTCCCTACTCCTACTAATTTATCCATTTTCAATGAACCTAGCATTACCAGACTCAACTATTCTTGTACCATTGTTAGGACAATAAAATATGTACTCTTTGGAATTTTCTAGATAATTGATGAAGTAACCACTAATGGTTTTTGCATCAAGCTTCTTTTCGTGAGGATTATAAATCCTTATTTCTGCTAGGCAACCCCAAACATGCAGGTGCCTCAAGCTAGGTTTCTTACATGTCCACAATTCATAAAGTTTCACAAGAATTGCTTTACATCCATAAAGATAAAGGTACATTCATGTAACTTAAGATACTCCTAACCATATCCATAAGAGTACGATTCCACCTTTCAGTTACATCATTCTTTTGTGGTGTACTGGGCATTATATACTATGCACAAATGCCCCGACTTTGAAGAAATTTTACAAATGGACTTGGACACTATCCATTCTTATCATATTTACCATAATATTGACCACATCTATTAAACCTTACTACTTTCACTTTTCTATCTAACTGTCTTTCTGCCTCATTAATGAACACCTCAAGAATGTTTACTAATTGAGACTTTTCATACAGTAAATAGAGATAACAATAACTTGAATAGTGATCAATAAAGGTGATAAAATACTTTTCACCGTCCCAATATGAAACATGAAATGGACCATATATATTAGTGTGTATTAATTCAAGTAACTCAATATTTCTTGTGGCTGAACTATTAGATATGTGTTTGGTTTGCTTGTCTTTAATGCAATCCACACACACATCCTAGTCAGCAAAATTTAGTTGAGGTAAGATTTTATTCTTCACTAACCTCATCATCCTTTCTCTAGATATATGACTTAACCTTTGATGTCATAAATAAGTAGAGTGTTCATTATGTGCACTACGTTTATTACCAATATTATGTCTAACATGAAACAAGGATTCAGAATAATTAACATCAAGGTTGAAATAATATAAACCTTCTATTAATGTACCAAAACCATATTATTATTGTTGTTTATATAAAGAAAAAACACTATTTTCAACATTGAAATTAAAACCTATCTTATCCAACTTACTAACAAAAACTAAATTTATAGCACATTTAGGAACATAAAGAAACTTTTCAAGATCTAGACTACAGCTAGTGTCTAAGATCAATCTATATGTCCCAATTCCTTCTATTCGTGCCTTCATTCTTTTACTCATATACAGAAACTCTTCAGTTTCGTTTATGGTTTGGATCGAAAGAAATCCCTGCATAATATGTGACATATGAGTAGTTACAGCTGAATCTAAATACCAGGTATTATTGGGCACCTTAATAAGATTTGATTCAAAACATACTGAAACATAATACTTACCTTTCTTTTCAAACTAAGCCTTTCTCTTAGGTCAATCTTTCTTGAGGTGACCAACTTTCTTGAAGAAGAAACAACGCTGCTCTTTATGGATTTGGCTCTCATTAACCTTCATTAGGCCATTTTCATTGTTGTTGTTCTTCCTTCCTAGCTTTCCCTTTTTGCTGCTAGCTTTTTTGTGTATTGTAATACGAACAAGTGTTCGTTCGTTTTCTTTAATCTCCCTTCCTCCTACACCAACATGGCCTTGATTTTTTGAAAGTTCCATTTTTCCTTCAGAGTGTTGTAATTCATTTGGAACTGACCAATTCATGAGGAAGTGAGTTGATGATGAACTGTACTAGGAAGGATTTACTCACATCCATGCCCATTGATTTCAATTTTATAGCCAGATTTGACATGCCTGTCACATGATCATGAATAGGTTGTGACCACTCAAACTTCTTGGTCGTCAATTCACTTATCAAGCATCCTACAATAGACTTATCAGCTATGTATGATTGTAAGTATTCTTTGATTCATCATAAATTCCCTTGCATTATCTGTATGAGGCACTGATGGCTTAACATTTTATTTTTTTCTCTTTTTTAGCAATTAAATATAACTTATTAAAATTTATTAAAATTTGATGTAAAAAAAATTTAACAAAATTTTATTTCTTAATATTTTAAACAAACCAACCACTTTAATGGTAATGGTAATCATTCTTTCTTTCTAATCAACTATCATAATTATAATGATTATATCCATTCTCATTTCTCACAATATCAATTTCTGTTCCTATTACCATTACCTAATTTGAATCAAGTGTCCCTTAATCAATGGAGCTAACATGGGCTACAAGTTTTCAGTCTTTGGTCAAAATTTTAGACCACTAACGAGTTCCATGACATATTGATAACTCCTTAAATAATGCTCACATTTGTAGACTTATAAATCTATCGACATCCTCCTTTTGGTATGATATATAAGCAAATGCATGCTTACACGGGATTCCTCTTAAATCCCAAACCCTACATTGGCATATTCTTACTTATAAATTAACAATAAACTTATATGGAAAATTCAGTACTTTAAACTTCAAACTTCCTTTTGACTTGGTCATATAATGCTTTGATTCGTATTGTGCCGTCTCTCTATTCTTTCTCAAGCTTGAACATATATCATCGATGGATTTGTTCATCATATCTCTTTTTTATGAATTCAAGTCATTAAAGTAACTTTAATATCCTCTATATATTGATTAAGTTTTTTTATTGGGCTTCACAAATGAATCCATTAAATGTCTCTAATGTATTGTTGTCAACAATTTCACACTTCAGTTTTGTGCTTACAAATGCTTTCACAAAAAGTCTCAGTGTTCCTTGCGTTGAAATCATCATAAGCCTTTTTTGAAACATTCTTCAATTGATCTATTATTTTCTCAAATTCCATTTTCATTGTGCAATTGACCTCTTGCCAAAATAAACTCCCATATGTATGGCCTTTATATAATTTAGATCAATTATCATAGACATGTCAGACATATTTTTTATGTTCAACTTTTAGGAGAAGATTCTTCGATGCATCCACTAAACCCTGAAAAAATGAATGCACAAAACAATATAATGTAAGTAAGATAATATAAAATATGTATACAAATAAACAGTATGAATAAGTGTGATAAAACATGTATACAAAAAAAGGGTGCACCTTTGGCTGATTGCTTACAAAAGTCCATGAATTTTATATATACTTATATCTTCAGCAAGAAGACTTAAAAACCAATATGAAGATTAGTAATTCTCTCTGTTAACCACAACCTAATATATAGAGTACCTCAGGAAAAAGTCTTTAAAACTCATTCATCTAGGCCTATTATTTTTCTACAACCACCGAGGAACCCATACTTCAATGCATTAAATCCCACATAAAACCTCTCAAACATTGGCTATCCAGACTTTTCATCAAGTTCATTTTGGATAATGAATTGGACCTTCTTTATCAGCCCATCGCAATTCTTGTCTATATGACCATAATTTCGCATAATGCCCTTCCATAGATCCTAGTAGCATTATAATAGCTTCCCATTTTGCCCTATAACATTGAGATTTAGTCACCTACAATGCATACTTCCTTTGAAATCATCTATGATCTCGCATATTGGCTAATTCAGGTTCCTCCTAAACTTGTATAAGAATTCTTTTTCAATCCACTTCTTACTAGCTTGTTTGTTTCTTTGCACTTTCTTGCAAGTATGATTGTTTTCTAATATCTTAACTACAAAGGTTCTTTCCTTTCTAATCTAACTAGCATAAACCTTAAAGGTAAAATATGGATCATAAATAACCTCCATTCTCACACCATATTTTGTCATTAAAACATCATATCCATTTGTAATTGCATAATTTCTAATTGCCTGTCTAAACTGAACCTCATCCTTAAAATTTTTTCCAACTTTAAACTAAAAATCTTTCATGTCTACTTTGAATTAAAAACAGTATATTTCGTTCATCCATTAGACGCCTCTCACCCACCATCATCACTATATATTAGTGATTGAACTTTCGCATCACTATCTTTATATTCACTACACCAACCTTGTGAACTCGCTACTTCTCTTAAGTTTGCTCTTCATTACGACATTTTCCATTGCTTCCAAATACATATACAACATTATCATATTCAAACCCACTACCTACCTTCTTCTATATTTCTTCTCATAAGCTCTCGTATTAACATATTCTTCGTCATCAGTGCAAAAATTTCATCATCATCTATATCATTTCCTAATTCACTTATCTCCATAACAACAAAATATTCATCATATTGTTCCACCTAAACTTGGAATAACTCCTCTCAATTGTCGATATCAGAATCGATTTCTTTACTATCAGTTGTAAGATTATCATAACCATGCTCATAATAGATTTTAACTTTATAATCGTTCAATTATTTCATACGCTGAGGCATCAACAACACGTCCTTATCATTATATTATTTCATACGCTGAGGCATCAACAACACGTCCTTATCATTATATTATTTCATACGCTGAGGCATCAACAACACATCCTTATCATTATATAAGCTCAACTCTTTCAAATATCTCATTGACTCTTCTGGAAATTTGTAAAAAGTAGATAAAACTTTAGCTTCCAATACTCCTTTTAGTACTAAGTTAATCAATGCCAATATCTTTCTTCTTTTTAATCTTGCCCCTAACATATTTATTGTCGTCATTTTTTTCCAATACCCCACTATAATAAAATTCAAAATTGACCAACATTTGCATTATAAAGAATTTCAATATTAGTTTTTGAACAAAAGATTTCAATATTAGTTTCCAACATAACATATTAAATAAAAAACACAAGAAATAAGTTGGGCTACATTTGTCATTAGTCATGAACTAAATATGAAGGTTGTATTAGTTGCCATTATAACCATCACTTTAATGAAAGACTTTAAGGAAGCTTATAAGGATAGACTTTAATGAAAGAAGTACCATCAAAATCAGGACCACTGGGATTACAAATGAAACCTTGACTCCTTTTAAGTTGAAGAGTAAGTTAATAAATCTGATAGACATTTTGGATTGTCATAATAGTAACAAGGAAATGGTGCTAACATCTCTACAGGGGGAATGCATACAACATATGGATTACTTGTCATTGAACAATCTTTGTTAGACTTATCATCCTCTAAATAAAAATTAAAGGAAGCTTAAACAGATGTTTTAATAAAATTTTGTTAGTTTAAATTTTCTAATTCAAATAATAAAAAAATATAACTAAATATGATTGGAGTATGGGTAATCAAGGTCAGAACCAATACTTTTTGCTCAATAAGTATATCCAAAAATGAGACTAGGACATGACATATAAGTAAACATCAAATCTAAACTTTCCAACCTCATTGTTTAATAAAGGAAACATCTTTTTCATTTAGTTATTTATCACAGTATTTTGCATCCTATTCATATATCAAACAAAAAACTTAATAAACTATATGACATTTAGAGATTTTTTAGTGTTGATAACACAGAAACGTCAACTTACTTTTGTAATGACAATAATAAATTAAAAGCCTTAAGTTATTATACATTTCTTACGTATGAACTGAGTGTTATTACGACCAATTACTGTTGTACAATTATCAGTCATTGATCGTAAGATTACTGTGAACTTAAAGGTGGAATATACATAATGCTCCTGTCAGCTTTGATAATTACCAATGCTAAAAAAGATGTTCATGCCTATTACGAATGTCTTCATCTAGTATGAAAGTTGATGTATGTGTAGACATATAATATTCTTTAATAGATTCTCGATTTACAAATTTATGATCTTTGTGACAAGTAGTAGTCTTTGCGTTGTTGTAAGATACTATTGATGCTGAAATCATTTTCCAATTCTTAATTAAAGAGAGAAAAAGAGATTCGAAATGTATTCTTCGCTTACGAATCTCCACCAACTCTCATATACGTGTCCAAATTAACATTCTGTTACAAGAGTCAGAATGTTGCCTGATGAGGAAAGTGAAAGATCTAAAAACCTAATTATTTGGTAATTTTGATTGTTACGATAATTACTCTAAAACAATTAAAGAGTCGGAGGAATATTTCTAAAATGTAATATAGAGAGTCTGAAAAGCTAAGTATAGAAAATTGATCATCAAGCTGTGCCTGCTACTCTTATAAGTTCACAAATACTTGTTATAGTGTCAGAAATAAGGGTTGGGATAAATTTTTGTTTAGAGTTGAAACGTATAAAACAACTATATGGGGAAGATTTCTATGGACATGTTTGGTTGGATGTTAATTAATGAAATATAATATAATGGAACGGAACGGTTTATAATAGAATGGAACATAACACAGTGAAAGGTTGTTCGAGAAGGATAGAAGGGTTCATAATGTAATGTAGTGAACTCTTGTTTGGAAGATAGATGGGATGGAATGCAATGAAATGAAATATATAATAAATGACTATTGTACCTCTGATATTAAAATGATTGTTGCGAGAGATTTAACGCTATAATTTTAAAACAGAAATCATGTCCAGTTAAAAACTCGCAGTTGTAACTTGTTTTTTATATATATTTTCTATTTAAAAATAATAAAAATTTTGATAAAAGTTTTATTATTAATTATTTACAATTTATTATGAATTATATAAAAATATTATTATTAATTATTTAATAAAATTTATTCTATTATATGTTATTTATATTTAAAAAATTTTACTTATATAAAAATATATATAAACAATTAAAGAATAATTTTTTATAGTTTTATTTTTTATTAATAAAAATTCTATTATTTTATTATTTTTTATTAATTATTACAATTTTTATTAATAATATAAAAATATTATTGAAGGTGATAAGCTTGTGTATCGTAATAAATGAGTTTGAGAAAAATGGATTTAAGGTTAGAAGAAATAATTGATATTAAGAAAAATTATTGAGGATATATTAGGTAGTATGTATTTATTAATTTACGTTCCATACTAAACTCTCAAAATCAAAGATTTCTTATTTTCTCTATTTAGAATAGAATAGAACGTAACATAAAACCTTTCGTTTCCATCTTATTTCGTTTTATTTTATTATAAAATCCTCAACTAAATAATAGAAATGTGTTATATTTTATTCTATTTTATTACTAACCCCTTAACTAAATAAGACCTAAGAGAGGAGAGAAGCCGAAGAATAACACAAGGGAGCGTGAGTTCTTGGGAGGAGCAGGGCCATGTGCACCAACCTTTAATAGCTCCCCACCCCATATGAAAAACCACCTATCGAACAAAAAGGACAAGATGTATTTTTGCTTAAAAACGACAATGCCGTACATAATGTTACGCAGAGTTAATTGTACACGTATGTAAATTCAGAAATATTAATTTAATGCAATCTTTTAATTGTTCTGCTTTTGGTGGACACAGGTGTCCAATGAATGGATATGTGCTGTTATTAATAAACAGAATCAGAGGAGGAGGAACGGACAGAACAGAGGAGTGTGTGTATTGTATGCGTACATGTAATGATTGTAACAATACATGAGATGAGCATGAGCCCCACTTCCTCACTATTCTCATTTTTTAGCATGTGCCCAACAGTTTTGAGTTCAGTCACTTGAAAGTAAAGTTTCCTTTTTCTCCTCTTTCCTCTCTCCTCTCTTGCTCCTTCCATCTATTATTATTATTATTATTATTTGGTTTTCTTTTAGTAAATAAATCATTAATTGCTCCTTTTTAATTTTATTACTTTATATAGCATATTTTCAATAAATAGTTTTAATAAAAATTTATTTATTAGATAAGAACTTAACATCTCGTAATTTTTATTGGAATTGAAGGTGATATTAGGCGATCTTTTCATCACAAAAATTTAAACTATTGTGTGAGACCAATTTAATTAGTTTTATATATTCACTAATACACCCCCTTAAATAAAAGCCTGTGAATTTGAAATTTACACAAATTCGCTTTATCTTGTACTGAATGATAGATGGATGGTAAGATTTGAACTCACAATCACTTGGTCACAGAGACTTTGATACTATATTAAGCGATCGTTTCACTACAAAAACTTAAACTATTATGCAAAGTTAACTTAATTAGTTTTATATATTCACTAACATGTAAATCTTCAAACAATAAGAAAGGTTATTTTTTGATTTGAAGATTATAGACTTGAATCACGGAAATAATTTTTTGGTAATAAAAATGTAAAAAAATTACGTATAATTGATGACACTCTTCTTCTCCCGAACAATTTAATTGTCTCGGAATGAAGTTTTTGCTTAACTATAAATTAATTCATAGATATGGTTATTTTTTATTGAGTTACATTAGATTACATATAGAAAATGAGAACCACTAAGATCATATGATATGCCCCAAAGGCCAAAACATAAAACTGATAATACTATAGAAGAGGCAGAGGGTTTCTCTCTCTACCATACTTCTCAATTTATTAAAATTGAGGTTTGCACTCTATCTTTCTCTCTCTTCCTTTTATCTTCTCTTTTTTTTTTGGTTGCTAATTACTGTATCTGCTCTGTCCCTAGATTCGTTCTTTCTTTTGCTCTTTCTCTTTCCCTTTCTTTTCTCGCTTTACGAACGCCTCTATAATCACCCTTTACTGGACACACAGTTTTGGTGGTTCATTTCCTTAAAAAGATATGTGTTTTTCTTCATTTTAGTTGTTTTTTTTTTCAATTTATCTGAATTAGCTACATGGTTATATGTCCATCACTTGCAACACCTGAGTCTTGATGCAAATGGGTTTTTGTGTTTTATGATTTGGCTCTAGATACCTTTTGGTTGTTTGGTGACGAAAAGGTTTCTGCTTTCTAGGGTTTCGTTTCTGGGTGACAATTGGGTTTGCGTTTCGGCTGTTCGTGGCTTTTTTCAGATGATTTCTATGATCTTTGACGAGGCCGAGATGCAAATTTTGGTTCTGCACCTAAAATATCCTTGATATAAAGAGTTTTTATCGGCTGCTCTTGTTCTTCTTTATATCCATCATTGCTGTTTTGGTTGTTATCTGGATTGGAGAAGGTTGTGTGGCTTATATTTAGACATAAAGAATTTGTTTATAGGGGTTGAGGTTTTGGCGGAGAAAATTATCAGTATTTACAGCAAAAAGTGCTTTCAGTTATGGCTTTTTGAAACCATGTATCCTTGTTCTAGTGCTGCTTGATTAGAATACTTTTGGTTTGGTTAAGTGGTGTGGTTGAAGAGTGAGGAAGAATGGAAAATGATATGGCACTTTTAGATGATGCGGGTATGCATATGGGGAATCAGATAAATGCTGAAGATTATTTCTCTGCAGAAATGGAGACAGAAGAAAATGAACTTGGAAATGCAAGTAACGTGGATCAGTGTTTTACTCGTGAAAAAGGTGAGGGAAGTGATGTGTTTTCAAGAGAAGCACATTTTATAAGTGAAGAATCAAGAGGATCTGATGTTTGTAATTGTAGTACCAAGAAGCTTAAATCGCAACTGGTTGGGGTAGAGACTGGCACTGGGAAGATGGAGAATGCCGGCCACGAGAAGAGGCTCAGTAGACAAGACAGGATTGAGCTAGGTCGATTGTTTCAAGGTGCAGTGAGTTCCCATGATTGGGATTTTGCCGAAAGCTTAATACTTTTGGCAGATAGACAGACCCTTAATGATGCCTTGTGCATCACACTGGACTCTATCTGGTTTTTGAGTACACATCAAGAGCTTCATGGAATCACAGGATTGATTAAGAAGATTGTCACCAATGGTGCTTATGACTTCACTAGAGCTGCGCTTAGGACTTCCTTTCTTGCCTCGTGTGTTTCAGCATGCCAGAGTCGAACAATGAGTCTTTCAGACACAGTAACAGTAATGGCCCAAAGGTATGTCATTGCGAGAAAGGGAAACCAAAAAAAAGAATTTGCAATCTTAAGATTAGATAGATCTTGATGCTTTGTCTTCTTTAAGTTGCTTTCCTTCAAAAGCATGAGTATGCCCGTCAAAACATGTGAATATCTGTGTAAAGCCTGCACGTGTTTATATGGATGCATGCTAAGTTAGGGCGTGCTTGGGTAGCTGTAACATATCCTTGTGAATTTTCAGTTTGATGGCGCAATTATTGCTTGTATTTGTACAACCAAATCTAGCAGTTTACTAATAAGTATTTGACGTGATCGTTGTCTGTTACTACTTTATTGATATTTCCTCTTTTACTCATTCTTAACTATATGCATTGGCACGAGGGATTACAACAGTTACCCTTTTTGGTGATGATGCTTTTTTGTGGTTGATTTTTGTCCACACATTTGACACTTCTTCAAATCAGGCACATACTTGAATTGGCGAATTCTCCATATGTTTTGACAGTTAGTCTGTGAAACTATAAAAACATTAAACAATAGTTGCACTTTTGTTTTCAAACTTGTCAGCTTCTGACGCTCATAGACATGGTCTTGTACTTTTTGTGCTTTTCCTCCTGTCTATTGAGAGACACTCCTTTTGGATTTTGCCCTCTTAAATACTTTTCTTTGATTTATTTGTTTCCAGTTTGTAACAAGGTAAATTGGATGAAACCGTTGATATCTATATTAATGTCAGTCACTGATATTATCTTCAATTTGGCTGTTAGGTTTCCTCATAACTAATTGTTGTGAAGTATGTTTTGGTGATTGGTGATCGGTCTTGATTCGTGTTTGTAATTGGAGCATTATATGTAGCTAAAATATAAAGTAGTCATTAGTGAGAGATAGTAGAAGCGCTTGGTTCTTTTAATTTGTTTGTAGAAACAGAGGGCACAGGATAACTATTTTTGCAGAAAAATTTTCCTTATGGTTTTAAAATGTTTTTTTTCACATATATGGAACAGAATATTGGGAGATAATATATTTCTTTGATCCTCATAAGGTGTAAGGTCCGTCTTTGGATGCCCCCATCAGTTCACCAGTTGTAATGTTGCTGCTTCTATGTGTTCATTACTTGTATTTTTGCTATGTGTGCTTGTCTGCTCATACATCCTTGTTTTTCTCTTTGTTGATATTTTTTTTGTCCTCCCTTAGGTTTGAGTTACTTTTGATGAAGCAAAAGTAATAATTTGGGTTTTCCTCAAACTGTGATACTAGATTTCAACATTTATGTGATTTAAATGTTGCTTCCATGTTTTAAAAATATTTTTACTTCTTGAGGTGTGAATTTATCTATTCTTTGATCAGTCCTTATAAGTCAGATCAATGCTTGAGAAGCCTCTGTTATGAGATACCAATCAGGAGTGCAGAGGATCAGAAGTTACCCTTGATTATCCAAATTGCATGATATTACATATTTGCTCTCTCTGCACTTAAATGTAGCAATAAAAAAAGAAAAATGAATGGCTGCAGTAGCAGATTGTTTATAGGATGACTCTAATTTGGTTCCTCAGAATGCTATTGAGTAATTTCTTTGTTGCCTTTTGTATCTAACCAGGTTGCATGAGCGTCTGCAAGAGTGCAATGGGGATGAGGTCTTGAAGGCAGAAGCTGGTGCCAAGGTTCAAAAGTTTACTGAATGGGCTCTAAAATGTATAGGTTTCCACTCCCGTTGTGAGGGAAAGAGGGGTAGAGTGAGTCATAACTCAGATGTAGAGATTCAACTCCAGTTATCTGCATTCAAGACATTTCTAGATCTTGCTGGCAATCAACTTACAGGGAAGGATTTTACTGAGGCATTTGATGCAGCATGTTTCCCTCTTACTCTATTTTCCAGTTCTTTCGATCCTGGCTGGGCATCTGGAATATCTGCTACTGCAATACAAGGATTGCTGGGTATGTTGGTTGAAGGTGGTGCTGACAATGTTAATCAATGTTTCCTTGAAGCTTCTCGTTTTGGAAGTACAGAGCTTGTGCGGATCTTGTTGCAGGTAATGTTCAAGGTGTCCTACCAGAACAACAATACACTCACTTGCATTCCTACCAATAAATGAATATCTTGCAACACTTGAAACTAGGAAAGGAATTATTGCATCATTAGTTGCAAATGTTGGCAATTTGGTAGACAGTTGGGACTGTGTAGGAGATGAAGATTGGTGCTTCCTACTGCTTCCTAGATTTGGCTGCCCTGCGTGATTCTAGGGAGCTAACGAGGAAGGGAAATGACATGACCAATACTGATTAACTGTATTTAAAAGCTTTTAATGGTTTTTAATTCCACCCCGATGCTTGTAATTCCTTGCGTTTAGAGGCTATGGTATTGACGGTGTTTTTCCATCTGGGAAAGAATTCTTGAAAGAACAGAGTGGTGTAACATTAAGAATCACAAGCTAGTGAGAAATCCTTTTCTGTTAATCACTTGACCATATAACACGATAGATGATTAGCAAGCTTAATAGTTGAGATTGAAGGACTGATTTGTACAACAACTAGGATGCTTTGCTTGTTAATTGATGAATAAGATATTTTCCTCATGACTGCTTGATGGACTAAGCAGTACGTTTTTCTTCAGAATTTAAGTTTTTATGGATCTATCCTTGGAATATCCTATGTGTTGATATCTACTGTGTATAGCTTTCTCCTGCATAATTTTCAGGAAACACTAAACTATCATATGCTTTATTACTTATTCATTGTTAGAAGTTTCAAGGATGCTTCCCTTTGTTTGACTTATAGCATATTCTTTCTCTGGATTTCCTGTTTAAAGAACTCCACAGGGCTCTCAATGGGCTAGTTATCACTTGTTAGGCAGCTGTATAAGTATTTACTTCTGGGGCATTTACCATTACTTTTATTATCCTATAATTCCTTTTGAAAGATGGACAGTGCCTTGCTGTACTATTCATGTGGGTTGATTAACATCAAGAAGGATTAGACAAATGCCGACAAACAATAAGGTGTCATGAATTTGCATATCTAAAGGTGTTCTCTACATGGAAACCATTCAATATTTCATGGCATTTGGGATTTGCATTTGTGGATCAATTGAGTCACTCTGTTATATTATGAATGTGGCATATGGCATACCGAATTACACATCTGCCATTTTTTCCCCCTTCTGATCCTGCAAACTACATCTGATTCTGCAGAATAGCTGATTAAGTACCAATAATTTTATTATCTGACATTTCCACACTCTTGTGTTCATTAAAATTTGGGTACTATTTTCGTTACTCGAACCCGTGATCTTCTGGTCACAAAGGAGTAACTTTATCAGTTGCTCCAAAGCTCACCCTCTTTATGTTTGTTTTCTGTATAGATTGCTCAAAGGAACAGCTTGGACGTTGATGTTGATCTAGCTCTGGGTTTTGCTTCACATTACTGTAAAATTGGTACAATGGAATGTCTAGTGGAAGAGGGCAATGCCGTGGGTTTCTTGGGTCCTTTGATGAGAGCAGCAGAAAGGGGTTGTATGCAGGTTGTCCAGTGGTTTGTAAAAAGGGGTTGCCGTGACATGGAACTTTGCCTTGCACTTACTACTGCCACTTCCAGTAGCCAAGTTGAAGTTGCTGCTTATCTCCTCCCACGTGTTCCTCAACATGTTCTGGCAGCACTCAGCATAGAAATTCTCAAGGCTGCTGGTGAGAGAAGTGGCAGGTCTCTGGAAGGTGTGGCGTTTCTTCTGCGTTCTGACTTCCTGGGTGACCCTGGAGCTACTTATTCCGTAGCAGATAGCATCGCCAGGTCTGATGACGAGGCTATTGCCCCTAAGCTGAAGGCTTTTCTGCAAGAGCACTGGTCGGTGGCAGCATTCTTGGATGGAGTAAAGCAAGGACAAGTACATTACATGAACTTGGTGAGGATTTTGAAATGGGGTGGATCTCCTATAAGCTTAAGGGATCTGCCTGGCCCTCTCAAGGTGGCCATTGCTTACCTGCCACTGTATAGAGAATGTGTTACTGCTGGTGGTAGTTTATTTTCGCAAAGGCTGAGAGGGCAACTTGTTGAAGCTGTGAGAAGGCTTGGAGGCGTGTCAATGGAACTGGAAGATGTGAGCCGGGGAAGAGATCTCTTGGCTATTTTGGAGCATCACCTTCCTCCATTTTTGGTCCATGCCCACAATCACATTGCCGGCTAGAAAATTAGGTTGCGGATTTTCGCCACAGTTTTCTCCTATATCTCCCATATATGCCATACAAATACAGTATACCAACTCTTACTAAGATGACATTTTCTAATTTTGTTCCTTAATATGGTTGGCTAAATTCCAAGTTCTCTGCAATAACTTTTATCATGTATCATCCGTTTCGTTAGATGTATCATGTATCATCCGTTTCGTTAGTGGGTGTACATCAAGACGGAGAACAACTACTGTAACAAACAAAGGGTTCATATGTGATGGCATTGTATATTAGCTTAGCCGTAGCATGATCACCTACCTACTGCTTACTATTTCTTTTCTCCTACGTTTGCTTTAGCAATCTTAAATGAATTGAGCAAGTTTGATCCGACTAAATCGAATGCTATTTGACACATTTTTTATATTTTATTATGAGAAACAGTCTTAGAACCCAAGATCTTGAATATTTACCGTGATGGCCTTTGTACGATGGCTGGCTGGTGGGGTTGAAAGATTGTTAAAGCCATCAGGAAACGTAATCTTAGAGGTCATAAAACAATTATGTCTCACATGCCAGTTTGACCAGCAGCCTATCTCTATCTTGATCTAATGGCATGGATCTAGGAAATTATTCTCAATAAAAGAGAACAATCTCCTATGTATAGTATAATTAGCGTCTTCGGAATGTTGCCTCCAGGACTGAATTTTTATTTGGTCTATCTGAAAGATCTCAGCTGCACTACGGCCATAGACAATATACATATAACATCATTTCAACTTTCTTTTTCATATTGTTAAAGGAGGTTGCTTTGCAATTTGCATTGCTACCATTTGTGGTGCAGTAGATCAACGCATTGTCAAAATGATAATGAACCAGTATTATATTATGAGCTGGTCAAACGATGGAAGTGACCAAATCATGGTTATATTGTGATGGTTCAATTTTAATAGAATAATCTGTGCTATTGCGTCATGTCAGTCGTCATGTTCTTTTGTAATTCCTTTCCATCAAATAACATCCAACGCTATTTTAATCCACTTTTCTTATCCCTGAACGGTAATTCAGATGAGAGATGTCATTACCGAGCTGTTATTCCTCTCTCAGTTTCTTAATTACAATCAACGCTTCATTGAAAGTTGCTACATTAGTTCTGTTCAGGTAATCACAGCTCTTCTCTAATGAAATCCATCCGTCTTTGAAGAAATATATATCTAATCCGATCCATCGTGTAAGACATCAGAACCGCCGGGCAAAATCTCTTGACTATAATCTCAGGTTAAGAACTGCAACACTCTTAGCCATTGGATCCAACAACAATAGCTGTAAAGTAGATCATAAACAGACATATACAAGCGCATCCAAAAAGATTGTCTAGTATCATCATCACATGGAAATTAACTGGACATTGTTGCGGCTGGTCTATTGGTGAAAAAAAGAAAGCTACCATGTTCATGTACACAATCATTCTTTAGCCTTTGCACCAAATAGATCAATTTGTATGCAAGTAAGAAATTAAATAACAGTTTTCTATTTTTCCCTTTCAAACTTGACAGCAGAGAATTACAAAAATCGTATATAACGGCAAACTAGTTGGCGATTTTTTTTCCAAACACATTTTACATATATGTATACGTTAGATCTCTTGCATTACCCGGCATAAATGCTAGGATCATAAGCCCAACTAAGATGCCTATTGGAAGCAGAAGTAACAAAAATGGTGGAGGAGGTAATGGAGGTAGTATCAAAGGAAGGATTAACAAAGATGCAGTTAAGCATATGAGCAAAAGTAATGACTCCAAACTGAAGTAGCTTGCATGCAACAACCTCCTGGAGCTCCCCTGTGAAAATGAACGCTGAAGATGATACTCTCCTTTCTTTTTCTCTACTCTAGCTGAATGACTAGGAGGAGGTACCGGGGCAGTAGCAGCAGTGACCTTTCTTGTACTTACATCCATAATGCTAGTAGAATATCGATCTTGGAGATTAATTACACCTCTTGGAAGGCTCTTATTTGCCTCAGTGTGTCTTGAATTCATCTAAAACTCCACCAAGTTGAAAACTTTTCAAAACCCCAGATCAGATCGATGAACTTTCAGGCATATAACTCCAAAACCCTACAAATTCTTGCAACAGATCAAGAATCCCGTTTCTTCAATCAGAAGTTGAAATGCGGTTTTTAGCAAGTACAGGTACAGATTAAATGCGCAGTCTTGAAATGCAAATATCAACCAGAGCCTTTATAACCTTTGTGTAACTCAAAACACAACCTCTAGGAAACGGGATGTAGTAGCTTATTCACCTTGAAGAAAACGCAAATGCCCAAACTCCGATTCTATCAAAATCCAAATGCAAATGATTCTTTGATGATTCCGTGCTTCAATATCTAGAAATGTGAACCATATTAAATTCCAACTTTACAAGAAGCATGTGATATGACATCAAGAGACTCTTCTATCTAGTCTGCAACAATCTTCATCAACTGCCTGTTTCTGAAGAATTCAGAACCAAGATAAGTCGTCACAAATAGCCCAACTGCATTCCGCATAACAAGAGATCAGATTAAGCTTTCCAAACAAAATAAGAAAAAGAATTGTAGAAAGATAAAACAAAAGAGAATACAACAAAGGATGCGCTAGGATAGCACAGGAAACGTAAATCAAAACCCACAGGCCTCCTTCATCTCATCGTAAACCACAACTCATGAGAAACATACGATAGATTGGTTCTCTCCAAGTTTTCTTATCAAGTGATGAGTCTTATCCAATGTTGATACGCAAAAAGAAATCGCCAGAAAGAAAAGCAACAAAGTTTAGATCACAAAAGGCAGACTAACAATACCCAGAAACCTAAAACATCAGAAGAGCTTCTGCCTTTTATCAAAAATCTGAACTTGCAACAAAAGACCCGACTTTTACCTTCTGTCAAAACTGAAACTTGCAAGAAAAGAAAGCAAGTACAAGAAGAACAGAAAAGAAAAGATAGGCCACGATGAAAGGAGAGAAGGGGAAGAGAGATTGAGGCTGATGAGTTCTAACCTGTGATGAACAAAAGATTGTGTTCTCTGTTGATGTAGTTGGAGGTCCAAGAAGAGAAGGTACCACTATGCAATCTTTGCGTCTCAAATATATACTCTCTCTTGGAGAAATTCTGTCCCTTTTAAAGTTCTTAAAAACTGAAGAGTAGGAGAAGAGAAGATTGACAGAAAAGGAAAAAGAAAAGATGGTGAGGGGATGTGTGGGGGAGAGGTGAAAAGAAAGAGGGTGCCTGTTTATGGAATAGGGAAATGAATTTTGATTATTTTCTTCTTGTTATTATTATGATTCATTTCACTCTCTTTTCCTTTACTCATTAACTTATTTGATTTTGATGATTCATAGGGTTGGGTTCAATGAACTTTGATTACTAAAGTGGGTTTCTGACATGCAAGTTGACAGGTTTGGAAAATGAAAGCTCTGTGTCTCCCCCACAAGGTTCACCACCCCTGGCCTCCCCTTGTCTCTCGAAATAAGTTATTATTAAATGGGACCCTTCTCTCTCTCTATCTCTATGTTAACATACATTACTGGTGTTAGTGGATGGATGGACCCCCCTCTTAGTCTTCCTATTAAGTTTTACTGATTTTTGAAGCTTGAGAATTTTGCAATGTGTCCTTTGAAAGTCCAAACAAAGTTTCTCTTTTTTTCAGTTTTGAAGTGGGTTTTAGATGATTCTTTCTATGTGAAAATGACATGCTTTTTTTTTCATATCTTATAATTTTCTAATCTCATCTATAATAGAAAGGTCAAAGGTGCACAAATACATTAAAGTCAATGAAAAGTTTCGAGTGAACGGAGTTTTATGTTATTTCTGTTTCATCACTCAAGTTTACAAATTAGACGAGGGATTTCAGACACAGAGAAACTAAAAGCAGGAGTTGGTAAGGTAGAAGAGCTAGGCAAGTGGAGCCATTGAAGCGGAGACAAAGGTGGTGATGAGAGTGATGGGATTAGACGGAAGATTCATATGGCATGTGGCAGTCCTTAAATGTAAATGTCGTAACTCAATCCAATTCAATGCATCAACATTCATTCAAACACCTCCTCTTCCATGCCCATGTCTCCATCCCCATGCCTACGCAACTTGCCGCTTATTCCTTCCATCTTCCTCGTACAAACATTGTTTTATCCTTGAATGAATATAATATTTGGGTGTAGGGATGCTTCCACGCTCCATCCACACTCCTCGTCTCTCCAGTCTTCACATTCATCTTCACGTTCGAGATTTGCCCAAATACAGAAACTACGTATCCATGTTCATGCATTCAACATTCTAAACTATCGCAAGTTGGAGTTAGAATCTTGTTCTTTGTTTATTTTTTCTTTTCGTGGTTTACTTTTCATCCTCAAGACTACTTTGATGGAAAATGGAAGGTAAACGTATTGTGTTAGTGTAAACAAATCAGTTGAATATTTATCTTTTTAACATAAACATAATTCAACATCTAATTTTTTGCTTTTCTTTTATGAGTAGACCAATTGAGGTGGAAGGCATTTGAGGACTGCGATTCATTTAGAATATTTTTAGTACTTTCGGTAATAGTTTGTCATATAAGACAAAAATTTTAAACACTTACATACGTCAAACTTAATTTAGTTTAACTAAATTACGTTGTTTTAAGATTTAAATCCCTAAATTAAACTCTGTCACGCCAACTAGAGACGACGAGTCATGTTAGTACGAGATGATAATGATACAATTTCTAATAATATGAATGAAATCTTGATTTGTCATCCTCAGTCTTCTTTCTTTATGTGCAAGAACGAACTGACTTATGATTTTCAATTCTAACGATTTAGTCGGTAAGTTTGATTTAAGGATTTAAATTTTAAAGTGACTTAGTTTAGTTAAACTTAATTAAGTATTACGTACATAAGTGTTTAGGGTTTCTGTCTTATATTATAAACAAAAAATGCTAACGTTGGCCTAGAATTGAAAAAAATTAAAAATTTATATATTTAATTGTCAATTTTTTAAGTTCGGCCTATAATTATAAAGTTTAAGATTTTTTTTTGTAATTAACTTCATTTTTAAGAGATTAGGGAAATATTATATTTATTAATATTAATTATTTTAAAATTATCACCTAACTATAAATTATTAATTCGTTAAATAGTTTTAAATATATAATTTATAAAAAAATTCATACAACTTGCAATTTATTTAATATAATAATCACGGATCTCGCATACTTGAAGAATAAGTGAATGCAGTAAGATGGCAAAATTGAAAGAAGCATTAGGAAATTTGGTAGTTTGTACTGGAACCACAAAAGAACTATGTGCGCAAATGGTTTTGGTTTGGTTTTGATTGAGACAAGTGGGAGGGATAAAGGGAGACAAGGTTTGGGTGTACTTAACAAGTAGAAGCCTGTCAATTGGCTTGTAGGGTCGGTCAGTGTTTTCAACCACCCTAACCCAAAACCAAACCTTACCTTTGTCCAGTTTGCCATGTTCATGACCATGCTCATGTTCTTCATATTTATCAGCTAAAGAAAGATCCTTTTTTTCTCACGAAATTTCTAAGAAACTGAGGTTATTGGTTCAGAGAAATGTCGTTAGCTAGCAACCTCCTGGCGTAGATTCTTCCTGTACGAACGTGTCTCCATCAACTTTAACTGCACCTTTTACGCTATTGTTTCCTAAAGATTTCATCTTGGATTCAAAGAAAAAAAAAGGAACTTCATTTTTAGGTTTCAGGAGATGCGATAATTCTAATTTTTGGCTTATTGTAGAAATTATCTATTAGACTTAAGCAATCATAAGATTATTCAATAATATTGTAAAGATGACAAGTAGAAATGGCCAATAGGTTTCAACTCTTTACTTAATTCTTTCCTTTATAGAAGGAGTCATCAAAAGAGAAGAAAGGGGAATTTTCCTTGTTAATTCTCTAGCTCTTTGGGTTTTAGATTTATCTTTTCTAAGGCTACGAAGGTAGAGTCTTAGGAATTTAGGATTAGTCCGACAAAGTTGAGATACTTAATGTATATAAAAAATAATATTATAAAGATCTTAACATCAATTTATATATATATTAAAAATATTTTTAAATTTTTATTAAATAATAATAATAATAATATATTAACCTCGAATTAATTTCTTGCTTATCTTCTTCTTAGGGATGGCAATTTGGGTTCGGGATTCGGAGATCCCTGTGGGGATTCCCCATTTGGAGCGGGGATTAGAAAAAAATTACCCTGTAGAATCGGGCATGAGGCAAATATAACTCCCGAGATATAGTCGGGGACGGGAATGGGTTAAATAATCCCTGTCCTGTGGGGATCTCCGTTCACGATAATTTTATATATATATTATTTATTTTTAATTTTATACTTTTTACTAAAAGTTAGATATAATCAACGAAGACTACAACTTTTCAGTTAGATTAAATGAAAATTTTAATTGAGTAAATGTTAATAATTGCAGTTCTAAGAAGCACTAATTATTTATGTAAATATGAAAAGTAAAAAGAACAAATCAGTTTCTATAAAATATTGAATAAATTTTTTGAAATTATTGGAAATTTGTAAAAGTTTTAAGAATAATTTAATGTATATAATAATTTAAAATATATGAGAAAAAATTATCTATGTTCTTATAAATTATAAACAAAAACTATGATAAATTATTCAAAGGTTTTTATGCACTGCAGGATGAGGGTTTGAAGATTCGAGTCCTCGCGAGGACTTAACGGAGATTTCGAGAATAGGGAATGGGACAAAAATATCTCCACTTCGAAGATCGAGGGTCAGGGACGAGGAGTGGGAGTGCCGGGCGAGGACGGGGTGGGGAAGGTACTCCCCGCCCTTGCCCCACTCCGCTCCGCTCCGCTCCATTGCAATCCCTACTTCTTACCCTTTCTCTTTGTTTAGTTTAGTGTTTTTCCATTTACGAGAAAACTTTTTATATAAACTAATCAAATTTTACTGATATGATAGCTCAATCTGCTGTTTAAAATCGAAAATAACTAAATATGTCCAACCCAAATTAATAATTTATTAAAGTTATTTTAAATTATTAGTTTAAACAAAATTTAATTAATTTAAATTGAATTTAAAAGTTGAATTGAATTATTATGTCAATAACATTTAATTAATTAACGTGTAATGACTAAGTTACGTATATTTTACCGTTTTTTAATAAAAATTTAAGATGAGTTCTTTTATACTACTATTACAACAACAACACTTAGTATAAATTTTGCTGACATGTAAAGTTTATAAAAGTTCAATAATATGTAACTTTATCCCTAATTTATAAAGAAACATTCTTTTATATAAAATTGAAAATAAAAGTACCTTTGAAAATTTTTAAAAATTATAATTTTTAAAAAAAGTTACTTTGACTATATAAAAGTCAGTTTACCACTTATAAAATTTATATTCTACATGCTGGGAAAAAAGAAGGCAAGAAGGGGAAAGTTACTGTGTATAGTTAGGTTCATTGAACATTGAAGGTAGAAAGCAAAGATAAAAAGGCTGTCTACACACGGATTCCATCCATCTTTTTTGAAGAAAAAAGACATGCCCATCACGCCATTTCTGACCAATTTCCAGGTGGAGCAAAATTGTTCAGAAAAAAACCGAAGCATGAATGTGGCAAAAATTGGTAGGGAAGAAAAAAGATATGCCCATCACACCATTTCTGACCAATTTCCAGGTGGAGCAAAATTGTTCAGAAGAAAAAAGAAGCATGAAGCTGGCAAAAATTGGTAGGTTAGGGTCAGTTCAACCAAGTGAAACCCACACACACAAACTGGCTTGGGTGCTGCAGAATCAAGCAAAATGAGTTTGACATTTAGTCCATGCCAAGTCCCTATTCACAAGCCCCTGACGTTTCTCCCAACCCATTGGCCAATGGTTTTAGAAAACCATCTCACATTGACCATTGTTGTTGTTTCTCTATCAGAAAGATGGATTGAATGATTGTTTCAGGGCACAGGATCACTTACGCCGTTTAAACTGTTTTAAGCATTTCCTTGATTTTTAACCGCATGCTTATGTGGGTCTCAGGAAAACGTGTGGATGAAAATCAATAAAACAAAGTTAGAACAGATTTATCAAATCAGAGAATCTGTTTTAGGTTATTGGAGAGATTTGTTATAATTACTGTTATAATATATCATGTTAATCTAATTTAACTTATTTTAAAATATCAAAAAACTGTTTTGTCATGATTTTAATAGCAAATTTTATTAAAATAATTTAACATAAATATGCTTTAATAAATATAAAATAAATTTAAGGGGAAAAACAAAGTCTTATCAAATAAATATTGTTGAAAAAAATGCATTTGAAGAACTCATATTCATGTCCAACGATAATTATTAGGTTGAGTAGTCCCACTAAGTGAATGATGATACCAACTACTCAATGTGTGATGCATAATATTTGCAAGTAAGGATTAATAGAGATATTTATCATAAAATTGAACACATCTTTTGTGTCTTCACCTTATATTATATAGTATTTATTGGTGAGAATGTGGCATGCAATCAAACTCGTGTGACAAAGAGCACCACATAAGATTTGACGAGGAAAAGAAGATGACCTCTGATCTGGGTCAACTTGTACTTGGACCACATTGTTAAGAGACCAGATCGTGGATCCAATGTCCACTTTCCATGGACAACCACCATCCAAGTTCTGTAGATGAATAGTTTCAGTTTAGGGTTTCAACTCACTCTTGTAACATTAGGCTTCATAACAATGTTTGGTCAGCCCAACCTCAAAGAGTAAAATTTAATTTCATCGCTCGGGTCTAATTATATATAAAAAAAAACTCCTGATTCAAACTCAAATTTTTATTCTTATTCTAAACTTAAATTCAAAATTGGAATCAAATCTTATGAGACCTAACTTATTATTATCCCTATATAATATGGTTAGGAATTCAATTTATATGAACAAGTTACTTGTTAAGTTCATATCTTAATTTGTCAATTGGGCTTATGATGCACCTAATTTGTCGCACTTATACATATCTGTTAAATCCAAATTCATTTTCTGGTTTTTTAAGATGTTTAAGCATCTTTAAGGATTAAAAGATTTCCTATTAGTCAGGGCACAGGAGCTCTGCCTCTAAGAAAAGTGGGCTTATGTGCAAGCAAAGCAGCTCAGTTCTACTCTATTATCTGGAACATATAATGTCTGTTTTCAACATATATCCACACAAATCAATTTAATCCCAAAATGATGTACGAACGACAAAGAACAAGTGCAGGTATTTCAATCACAAACACAAATTGAGTAGATGAATAATATATGGTACTAACAACCAGGGAAAGAAATACATAACTACTGGTAAAACTGGGCATGCTACCATATAACAACAGCACCATCTTCAACTATTGATCACACAACATACAAATGCACATGAAGATACCAAGTTCTGCAATTTAAGCACTAAACTTTGAATTCTTCATTTCAAAAACCCGGATCATAAATTATTCTGCTGAGCCTCTGGCAGCTTTAACTGATCAACAGAAGATTGGGAAAAAACTTGTCTTCACAGTGTTCTCTACTCCTGCAGTGAATATAGAAAAACTGATGATTAGGCAAAACTTCAGTACAGATTAGAGAGAATTAAGTTTTCTACTTTGTTCAACCAAAATCATGATACTTTTTCGAAATTAACAATCGAGCAGTCACGTTGCAATTGGATTTATCAGAAAATTAGGTGGCGTGAGCAATTCGGCAGAAGCTGGAGTTAATAACTTATCAACAGACATAGCATCACAAGCAGCGATTCATCAATACTGTACTCATAACATACAAACTAACACAAGTAGCTTAATGTCTTAGAAAGTACAAGTAAAATAAGTATGGTCTTTGCATCAACATCACCAAGTTGCTAAAAAATAGAACAACGAACCATTCCTCCTTGCATTTGGCCCAAGGAATAGCGAGTGTTAATGGGATTAACATACCTCATCGTCGTCGTCGTCGTCGCCACCATCCTCTTTGTTTTTCTTGAGACGGGTTGTGCCACCTTCCTTGCTGATGGGCAGCTTCATTGCTCCAAAAGGTGTGTCCACGTCAATATTTCCTTTCATAGTGTAACCAGTACCTTTTCCTCTAATCATGTCCCATAAAGCAGAACCAAATTCCTTTGGTTTGAAGGTGACGGGAATATCAATATAACTAATCCCATTCTTATCTATTTTAGCTGACTTGGTCAGTTCAGCAGCTCCTATGCTCACATCAGACAGCCAAACTTCATAATCCAAGGCATTGAGGCCCAAGTCAAAGTCATTCTTATTTTCCAGCTTCAAATGAAGTACTGCAACAGTTTCCTCAAAGGAGAACTTCTCAAACTTTATTTTCTCAAGATCAATATCAGGCTTGTAAGGGACTGGGATCTCTCCGGTTTTCTCAAGGGGAATAGTTATTCTCCCAATAACAGGAACATCAACAAGAAGGTCAACCTTAATCTTGTAAGGAATGATACTTCCAGGCTTAATATCATCATATGTACTTTTAATGTCATCATAGATCAATGTAACTGGTATTTTAACAGTCTCCTCGCCATGCGCATGGATAGTTCCAGCATCTGGGATCAACCCAGAAACCAATTTTCTTCCATCACTCTCAATGAGGTAGTTAATGTCAACAAGAGGGATAGGGATGGGGTTAGGGTTCTTGATAAGCACATCAACTACAATGTCAGCTCTTTCAAGATTAATTTTAGGGAGGTGAATCCCACTAACATCTGCCGTTGGCTTACCAAACCCAATAGCCCCTTCAATCTTTTCACCAATATCTTGAATAAAGTCCTTTACTTTGTCCATAAATCCACCCTTTTCTTCCTCTTTATTATCTCGCTCTTTGTCCTTCGCATCTCTATCCACAATTTCTGGCTTATCCGAAGATGCCATGTCTGATATGTTACACCTAACGAAACCAAAATAACAAAACTAAGATCCTAACCCGAAAAAAAAAAAAAGACATATCACACTAAATTAGATCAAACGAAACTAAGTTCCTAACAGACAAAAGAATGCATTAGAAAGCAAAAAATGGAGCTATAATCAGTATAAAATGAAGAACCAAAAGGTAAAAAAGGAATACTAGGTGACCATCATTTGATTCAAAGCGCACAGCTTTCACAAACAAAGAGAAAAAAAAGCATCTGGGATCAGATCTCTTGATGATCTGACATCAAATTAAGTCGAGAAGTTAGGAAAAGAGCAGTAAAGCCACAACCTTTAATCGCATCATCTCACACAAATCACATACACTTGAAAATCAACCAAGATACGAAAAAACAGTTGAAAATAACTGATCAGAAAATAAATCAACGAGATACTTTTTGGACATAACTAGTAGCACAGGAATGAAGATTACCTGATGACAAAGATCGAAACTTTTGTTTGTGGGAAACAGGAGAGACAGGGAGGGAGTAGCAAGAAAGTGGTTGGGAGCAGAGAAATGAAGATTGAGGAACAGTTGGATTTTTGGGACAAGTGGCAGGTTATTTATGGACAATTATTAAATCAAAATTTAATCTTACACCTCACACTACGAAAATTGAATTGCTGGAATTTGATGCTTTTATTGCTCTATATGATGTCGACTTGTCGGCAAGCTTTATCTTTTGGAACTAGTTTTATCTTCTCATTGGTTTCATAAATACTTAAATGTTGACACATTTCTCTTAAAACTTTCCATTTCTATAGATAATGGCTGATTTTTTATATTAAAATCATTAAATACTAAGTTCAGTGTTGGCCTTTAAGATGGACCGGAATACGATTAATCAAACTTTATTTTAATATTGATTTTAGTTCTATTAATCTAAGTTCAAATTATTATATTCAAAGTTGAAATTAATTCAATCAAAATTTAAATTTAAAATTAATCAAAATAAAATTAATCTGTTAATTTCAAATCAGACCGAAATGAGTTAGAGTAATTTGCTATCTTTAACTAAACTACAAGATAAGATAATCCTTTCCTCTCTAACCCCATTTTTTACCATTAGATTTAAAGTTTAGATAAAAGGAAAGACCTCTTCTCAGCTACATAAGCCAGTCCCTTTAAGCATAGTGACTGATTTAAATGGTAAGTTGTGGTTGGTACTTGGCACTAACCATACTTACAACTCTTCATTTGCCATTTCTGTGGAAGACGGACTCAAATGGCAAGAGATTCTTTTGTCATGAGTGCGAGTACTTTGTTAGTCTCCTGAACTAAGGGCCTGTTTGGTTCAAGAAATGGAATAGATAAAGAATGGAATAGTTATTCTTAGCAATAGAAAAGATAAAGAATAGAATGGACTAAGTATTACTTTATTTTGTTCAAGGAATAAAATAGATAAAGAATTTCTATGTCAATGTTTGGTTTGAAGATATAAACTTAGAATAACAAAGGAATAATCAACAAAAAGATCAAAATATTCTTATTATTATTATTAGAAATTAATTATCTTATTATTATTATTATTATTATTATATAAAATTAATTTTCTTCTTCTTCTTATTAATAATTTTATCAATTAATTTATTTTTATTTTTATTTTGTTATTAAATTCTTTGTTATTATTAATTTTATTCTTCTATTTAATAATAATAATAATTATTATTATTATTATTATTCAAAATTAATTTTCTTCTTGTTATTATTATTATTATTATACAAAATTATTATTAAGGTTCTTTCATTAGAAAATTCTATTCTTCTAAAAAAAGAACATAGAATATGTTGTTAAAGCAAATATAATCTGGTTCCAGATGAAAAAAAAATCCATATCTTGTTTAACCATCACATAATTCCCAATCTCCAGTAATTGTTTTTTCAATGTCATGTACAGTATGAGAAACTTGCTAAGCAAAAGAATATAATTCATATGTTGACATTTGCGAGCCTCCACCAATTTGTTCATTGTTAGTTTCATTGTTTCATTGGACTAGGCATTATCTAGGATTCACC
>JAOQMS010000005.1:6531275-6551260 GCA_027563885.1 Erythroxylum longipes
TTTTCTTCTTATGCTATTTGTTTGAAAATAGTCACCTTATTTTATTTAAGAGATTACTTCTATCGTTTAATAGTTTAATAGAGAAATCGATTTGAAATTATTGTTCCAAAATTACAAAGACTTACTATTCAATTTCTTAGTTAATATTTGAGTGTAATTGGGTATGAAAGAAATCCAGGTATATTTAAGTTAATTCATTTAAAAAAAGAAATAGATTAAAATACAAGAGTTTGAATGATTTGATATTTGTGTGATATAACTTGAAGATTCGAAAAAGATATTTTATTATCATTAGTAAGTCAAATCTAACTTTTTTTTTATAGTTTTATAATTATTTAATACTTTTATTTTATTTTTTTACTAAGACTCTTAATAGAATATGTAATTTTATTAATCAAATTTATTTTGATTATATTGATTTCTTAGTAAATTGGATATGAAAGGAACTAAATTTTATAAATGAGAGTAAATTAGAAAATGATCTTAAATAAAAAATATTAAGCTGTCATTTAATGCATTGAGTTTAAATGATTATTATGATCAAACTTTCCTTAGTGACGATGACTTCGTACTAAATGAAACTTGGGACATATATGATTTAAATGGGTATGTAATGGAATAATATTTTAGTTTTTAATTTTTTTTTACTTTTGATTTTACTTGTATTTAATGTGTGTGTCAAATTTTAAGTATATATAAATATAAAACTTATCATTGTAATTTTCAGGTCTTACTTTCATTTCACTATGTTTTTGGCTACAGACTTTTATTGTTGTGATGTCTTATTATGTGATATTTTGATATTGAGAATTGTGATATTTTAATTACTTCATTTAATTCTTAGTTCTGCAACTGTATGAGAATTAATCCAGCTTCTTTTTTATATTAATTATAATTTTTGTTAAACACAAAATATAAACAATGTTTATTCATATGAGTGATATATGAAGAAAATGACTTACCCTTTTAATCAGTGTTACTTGATTAATAGGAATGAAAAAATAGTTGTAAACTAATGTAATGTTATTAAGATTCTTTAAGAGAAGAGTTTGAATTAAATAAAAATTTATATAATACAATATATATTTTTGTTTGTAATTATTAAAGTTATTAATTTTAAAGTTTCTAAACGAAATTTACAAAAATTTTACTTTTTAAAGGATAAATTTATAATAAGAAACTAAACTATAATTATATAAATTTAAAGAAATATTTTTTAATTTTAAAAGATTATACCAAGCAATATCTAATAAATAGATTTTTTATTGTTTACTGAAAGAATTCCAGCAGCTATTACCAAAAATGAGTTTGAAAATTAAATAGTTGTTTTATTTAATTAATTTTCAAAGAATCAAATTTAACAGTTCTTTATAGTTGTCAATATCATATGATACTGCCTTCTGGGATCACTGCCTGGCACGGAATCCCCACCAATCCATCTCTGATTATGTAGCCATTGGCTTCTTTGTTTGCTTCTTGAACTTTGTCTTTGTTGATTATCTGCACAATGCCAGAGTAGGCACTTCTGCTAGGAAATTTATAATAAAGAAAAGAGAGGTAAAACTTTTTGTAACATTATGAATACCATAACATTGCTGCCAATCCTTGCATTCTTGTCTATGATAGCTCTTCTTATTTGAGTATCATCAAACATTCCTATTGGAATGTTCATGGCCTTCCTTTCCATGCCACTTCTCTCAATATTGTCCTCCTTACATCAGCATCTGTTAGAAATCATATTCATCTACTCCAAATTTTGATTGTACAGAAAGAAAGCCATAATCTTTTCATAGTTCTTGTGTTGTTCAATTCCATTTTAAACATAAAACTGGAAAAGAATTAATGTCCCACTTACTTCATGGATATCAGCACCCATGATCACAGAATCTTCAATTATGGCCCTGTCTCCAACTCTGATCCTCGTACCAACCACTGTTCCTTTGATCTTACACCTCTATGCTTAGAAAGGTTCAAACAAATCCCAGGAAACAAAAGGAAGTTGAAATTCAGAGACAAGATCAAGTCTCTAATGTGTGTTTGTGTTTGTGAAATTTACAGGAGTTTTCTGGTGTAAATTATTTAGCTTACTTTAAGGATACAGCCATTGCCAATGACACTGTCTGTTATGACAGCACCACTTGTAGTTGTTGAAGGGAGATAGCGAGGCATGGTGTATAGAGGAGAGCTTCTATCAAATAAGCTGTTACAAAAGGACGAATTCATGTTAGATGGAAATAGGCCATTTATGGTGAAACATTTGCAGAAGCAATGCACTGGCAAAGAACTTTATGCCTCCACCATTACCAAGGTTACTGACTTATATCACATGTTTGATCTATTTACGCATTCCATGTTTGCCTCCACCAATGCCAAAGTTATTGACTTATATCCCATGTTTGATCTCTTTACGCATTCCATGTTTGCTTGTTAAAATGCTGCGATGCTCTTCATGTCCTCCCAATTCCCATCAAAGAGATAAGCTTGAACCTGTGTTTTGCGTATCATCAAGGTCTACTCATTGTTGAATGAGAAGATACGGAATATGAGATACAATGAACAGAACTATTTATACCACGAACTGTTAATGGAAAACCCGTAAGAGCTCTAACCTTCATTCCGGTTGATATTACACCAGTTACCACTTGAGTTTCAAACTTAGTTGCCTCAGGGAAATGATATTTTAGAAGCCTAGCGAGCACATATCTATTAACGACGTAGATTCCCATGCTAAAATGCTTACTATGAGCAGCGGACTTGAACTTTCTGGAGCTTGAAGCCTGAATTTTTAGAAGGTTGTGAGGATCAAAGACAAAATGACTGACTATAGTCCCATTGAATCAGAACATGGAAGAGCAGGATATTCCTGAATCAACATACAGAGATAATGATGTCTTGCTTGCTTTCTGAACTGGATATTAATTGAATTCTACAACTTGGTTTTCTGAATTTACTTCTAATATGCCAAGACCTGGGTCTTGATCTCTTACTGACTTCAAAACAGCAATGGTGATATCAGCATGGCCACTACTATGGGCTTCTATTAAAATTTGGTAGTCCATTGAGTAGAGATGGTGACCTTGAAGGACCAGAAATTCGGATACTGGTTGCTCTTCCAATATCCAGAAGCATTTTCTCATGGCATCAGCAGTTCCCTAACATTAAATAAGAAATAAGTCAGTTCATATGAGTTATTGTAGTCCTCAATAAAGTAGAAGTTATGAATGCATGGTGAAGCAAGATAAGCTACCAAACCTGAAACCAGCCCAAGTCTTCAGAAGTTTTATATGCTGCAACCGCTTCGACGAAGCCTTCTTTGCCAATACCAATCCCAGCATATGCTTTTGAGAGATGTGAATTGAGACAAGTAGAGTTGAATTGAGTAAGAGCATAAATCTTGTCTATGTTACTAGTGATGCAGTTGCTTACAACTGCATCAATTAGTCTACAGTTTGCTGCTATGGGAACAGCACAACTGCATCAATTAGTCTACAGTTTGCTGCTATGGGAACAGCTCCATCTGATATTCCTTTTGTTAATGGATATAGACCTGACTCTGATCCATCTCCAAATATTATTGCTGTAACACTCTGCCATTAAGTGAAAATCCAGGCATTCAGAGGTTGAATTGATAGGTTTTGAAATTGATGAATTAAAAATAAATAAAATGGACCTGATTTACTGGAATGATTGGTGATCTTGTATGCTGAGATTGATGACAACTAGATATGAGCAATCTTGGTGGAGAGAGAGAAGATGAATTTGAGAAACATCTTTTAGGACAATGGTCCAATTCGACCAGGGAGAGGTATTCTTTGACATTTCACGGTGTTCTAAAGGAAAGTTGCAATGCCACCATGAAAAGGGAGACACAGGAAGAAGTTTGATACTTCAAATTATTTGCTTCACATTACCATACATTTATGATTTAATAGAGAAATCAAAAGGAATATTTTGGTTTCGAGATCTTCCTTTCATGGCCGATGTCTGTTACTGGTTGCAAGCGGCACTTGTCTAAGACCGAAGTCCTTTACTGTACTTCTTTAGACATGAATATAACAAAAACTCATGTCTAACGTGACAGATCTGCATTTTCATGGCATGTTTAACTTTGATTCTAAGCTTCTTTTTTCCCTTTTCTCTTTATCCCATTGGATGACGCATTTTGTTCACGACGTTTTTTTTACAGGAACAAAGAAAGTTGGCCGTGGAACAACGTGAGCCGAGAGGAGAAAAGGTTCCTGTCGTACAAGGCTGCTACTAGTACTAGGACTGTTGTATTGTAATGAAGGCCAAACTTAAAAAGGTACCTGTAGTACAAGGCTTCGTATTGATGTGGGCATAACATGGGGCCAACTCGTTCATTTGACGTCTGCAAGTATAAATGCCAGCCAGGGAAGGAAGCAAGTTGGGATAGAGCACTGATCCCGCTAAGCATTGTCTCAGCTTATATGCATCCTTTTTAATTTTCTTAGTCTTCCACATGAAAATTTGGTGTTAAACATCTAGCTTTAGTTCAAGCATTACACCTTAAATGTCTAGAATATTATAAAGGAAATTGTGACCCTAAGCAGCCACCGTCCCACCGTGTCCTTGTTGTATTATATACAACCCAAGCAAGTTCCCTGTTTGCTGTTGCATTTTACTTTATTGTGGCAAATGAAGTTTCAAATATACATATCACAAATTGGAAATCATATAGATATAAATCACATTGATTCGTTTTTTAATCTCTATATGTCCATTTCTCCTAAGATCAGAAGACATTTTCATATTCCCGACTTTCCAGGGCATGGTAAGAGAAAAGGCCAATGGTATGTGGCATCAAACTCATAATCTCTGAATTTATTTGGTACTACAGAGCAATGGTTGCAAATTTCAGCGCCTATAAAGTTATTATGATAATCCTGGGACTTCGTAACAACAGACTCAATTATCCTCACTCTTTGAGGGACAATTCTGCAGTCTCATCAGAAAGATATTTGAAACATTTAGCAGGAAAAAAGGAGTACATTGTCGAAAGTAAAAAGGTCAAAGTCCACTACTTCAGATGATGTTCAAACAATGAAGCCATCTCAATCTGCAATACAAGTAACGAAAGGTAATAGTCAATCAACTTGTGTAACGAATAGACGATGAACTTTGTTGGCCAGTTTTTATATAAGAAAAGCACAACAATTTATATACAAAATATTTGACAGCTCCAGGCAATTGTACTTGAAACAAATGAAGATGAGAGGTTGAAATTAATATCCTATCATTTCTAATCCCTAACCCTGTCTTACACTTAAAAAGCAGGTACATCATGCGTCCTTGAATCGAACCATCTCTCGACTAAACTAATCTCTTCCTTCTCCTGGACCAACAAGGTGCAGTACAGGAATATTCACTTGTTATCAATCAATTATGCCTTTCAGTCTTATTTATATGAATTGATAAAAAATATAAGAAAGTCTGGCCTCTTCCTCTGCTTTTTTGTTTTCGTTATTTGTATTTATCTACATGCAATCGTACTATCGTAGCAATATGCATCATACTCTTTCATTGATTATGCCTGAATATTAGTTTCAAGGTCTAGAGACTGCACATCTGAATGAAGAAGATGCCAAATATAGCTTTCAGTCAAAGACGACTTGCAACAAAATGAACTGAACTTTTCAAGTGTTGAGCATCATGACATGATTAATAACTGGTTTCAGGATTCATACAGAGTTACTATGCCCATTGCTGTACATGGGATTTGAATTTCCTATTTGCTATGCGCATCAATCGGTATTGGAAGAATGAGGCACAGAGAGAGTATAGCCAGTGACCTAGATAATGTTTCTTGGAATAAAATACATCTCACAGAACTATGTTGTGGAAAAACATGCTCTTGATTGACACTAGAGCATAGCTTGTTGTTGACGTCGCATACTTAAAGAAGGAAAAGTAGCAAGCAAAATGACCAGAGAAGAAGAGGCTCGGAGTGTTCAACATTGAAGTTAATAACATACACATCAGAGCTGAAAATTATATTATACCCTACTTAAAATATCGACTTACAGCTGACAGAGCAGTTTCAGCGCCCTTATTCCCAGCTTTTCCACCAGCTCGATCTAGAGCCTGCACTTGTCACAATGTGAAGCATTCAACACATTTTTAATGCATAGAGTTGGTATATGAATTTATTATCAATTACCTGCTCCATGTTATCACAAGTCAGAACGCCGAATATGCATGGTACTCCTTCAAAGTCATGAACAAGTATCATCAGTTACCATTAGAAGCATTTCAATCGAACCAGAAGCAGTAGCACTAAGATCAACAATAGCTTATGATAAATAGAAACTGAGCTAATTTCTCTAACAATTCTTCTAGAAGAATTCATAAATACAACATCTAGTTCCAGTAATTCCAAATGTATATACGCATAGTAGTTTTCTGGATACAGCTATGTTTTCACAAGGACTATATGGGCTTAAATGACTTAAAAAGTGAATCCGATCACGTGTGTCAATGGCAAGACTAGTTTGACCATTATTGATGGCATAATCAAGTGACATTTAAAAAATGTGTCTTTACATATAATCTCATCCCAAAGAACAACTACAGACACAAGAAATGGTATCATTGTACCTTATTAAATTTCCATGGGAAGCCAAAGAAAATGACACTAAAATGTCTGACTAGCAAAAGTTCAAGGACCAACCTGAATTGAGACCAGCTGAAAGTACCCCGGAAGTAGCTGAATTAACAACAGCATCATAATGTGATGTATCACCCCTTATCTACTAAGGACCAAAAAGAAAGTGGACATTAGGGCCATTAGCTAGAATGCAGTCGGGCGCCAGACAGTGAGGAGCTACCCCTACTGAACAAATGCTATATCTTCGCACTAAATCCATTAGTGCTTAATTGCTTAAAAGAGAGAATCATACCACAGCTCCAATGCACAAAATTGCATGGTAATTTCCCGACTTTCCCAGCTTTTGGGCAACAACACCTATTTCAAAGCTACCTGGAACCCACACAACCTAAACCAAGAAAAAAGAGGAAGAAAAAATATAGTGACCACACCAGTCAAAACTCGTGTTGACATAATTATAAACGAAATATTATAAAATTCAAGCTCAGAATCACATACATCGATGTCTTCTTCTTTTACAGAATATCTCTTGAAAGTTTGCACAGCCCCCTCTAAGAGTAGCTTCGTCACAAGCTCATTAAATCGTGCAACAACCTTTTGCATTTTCCCCAAGTGAATATCAGCAATGAGGATTACGTTAGTTAGTATTGGTAGCACTGAAACTATACTACTTGAAAAAAATGCGAGGATGAACTTAAAATAGACGAAAGAAGCACAAAAATCAGTCTCTGTCTCCTAATTTCTTGTTTCTGATAGGAAGTTAATGTACATTAAATGGTTGCAAACCACCAAAAACTACAGAAATGAAAGTTAGATAACAAATGGCACTAAGATTAAGATTGAGAGAAAGAAATCGAACCACAGCAAAACGAAGGCCCTCAGCTCTGGTAAGGGATCCAACCAATTGCCTAACACCTGCTTCTGCTTTCCCAGACGATGCCCAACTTTCCTTCTTCTCAATTCCAACGCCAATGCGACGACTCCCAAAAGCTATACATAACCATTCACATAAAGAACCTCAAAAGACGCAAACTTTCCACTAAAGATGATAACCTTGAATAGACGACAAAAAAAGAAAAAGAAAAGATGATAACCTTGAATTGGGTCAAGTCTCAACTGTACCTGGCATAGATATGGAAGAAGAGAAATGGGTTAAATTCTGAGGAAGAGCCAAAGAGGTACGATTCTGATTAAATTGAGTCAACGACGCCACTCGTTGACCAGAGGAAGAAACCATCGTCATCGCCATTGCACCCGTCGCCGCCGCCATCATCACAGTCCCAAACTGCTTAAAACCCAACGGGGAAATCGAATTGCAGACACAGGTCAGCGGTGTTCCGAGTGATCTGTAACCCAAAACAGAACTAACAGGGCCTACATTGACCAATAAGTTCAAATTTTCATTTAAATTAATGATAAATTAATAATTTATTAGTGTATTTATGAATAGTTATCATTATTCACTGGTTTAGATAATCATAGTTTAAAGGTTTAAGCTTTAAATTACCATTGAGTAGGGCTAACTGTGTTTCACCTTTTGCTCTCTGTTTTTACCTCTTCCCTTTCATTTCTATCACCTCTTGTTTGCTCTCACACTTTCTTAGCCGCCATTACTAAGGAGGAGCACCAAAGGTTGCAACTTTACAAACTTCATCTATGGTAAGACGTTTCAACACCATAGCCTATAAAATTTTCATTTGGGGTTTGTAGTTGTTTTTAAGGTTTCCGAAAATTGTACTACTCTCTTTCATTCGTTAGCTGTTAAGAAGATGCGGATAATACTTCCCAATTTTTCAGCTATCGTATTCGGTTTTACATATACAAGAAAATGGCCCTGTGATTTGTTAACTTGGTGGGTTTTTGTGTGTGATTTTTGATCAGGAGATAGCATTTGCCACCGTATCTCTTAAGCTGCCTAGTATCCCTATATACGGAGGTGGTATTGGGAAAGCAAGACGAAGAAGTTGTTCTGGTCGTCGGAATCGAGCACGCTTGACGGTTGCGAACTCACTTTCATCCAATACTGCTGCCATCCCAGTTATGGTACGGCTACGCTGTTCTGTGAAATTTTGTTGTTGTTTTCTTTTTGTTTTTGGTTACAATATTGGTTGAATTTGGTTCCTGGGGTTTTGGCAAATGCCAAGGTTTCTTTGTAGAAATTCTCCTGTGAACCTGGTATGGAAAACAATTAACAGTTGGATAGCATTTTCATCGTGCTTAGCAAATTTGTTTGGAATAATAGCTTGAGCTCCCTATAAACGTACCATCTAATGGCCCTGTTCAGATTCATCAAGTATTCTCCATTAAGCCTTCTTCTTACTCTGCTTCTTCTTCTTTTCAGTTTTGCTGGTATTTACAAAAGATATCATAATGCTAAGACAAAATCCCTGTCTGTTTTTAGTTGAGAGTTATATCTGTTTCTTTATGTATATTACCAGAGCATATATATGTTGCATATATTTGGAAGTTGTCACTTAACATTCCACTTTATGTTGGCTGTCTTAAATTGATTGCAGGTGAATAGCTGTAGTGGCAAAATGGGGAAAGCTGTCATCAAAGCTGCGGATTCTGCAGGGCTTCAAATTCTTCCCTTTTCATTTGGCTCTGAGGAAGAGTGTGGCCATGTTGTGGAAGTATGTGGAAAGGAGGTACAAATACATGGTCCTAAAGACAGAGAAAGCATCCTGACATCGGTTTTGTCAGATCACCCAAACCTAATTGTCGTGGATTACACTGTGCCTTCTGCTGTGAATGGTAACCTTTTCTAATGTTTTTTCTTTTACTGGTGATCCTTAATGATATAGGATTTGACTGCCTTTATGATTGAAGGTGGTTTACCATCCCAAATTTTACTTTATTCAGTTTGAAGCTTTACCTGACACTTTCTGTAATATTATTTCTTTTTATTTTGTGCACAGGAAATGCTGAGATTTATTGCAAAGTTGGAGTGCCTTTTGTTATGGGAACCACTGGCGGAGATAGGAATCAATTGTACAAAACTGTTGAGGACTCGAAGGTTTATGCTGTGATTTCTCCACAAATGGGGAAACAAGTGAGTTGAATTTGGGAACTCTGGTTAGTTATAAAGAGTTACCTTCTTTTCTGTTATTTTTATCATGTTGCATGCCCTCATAGATTATTTTCTTTTAGGTTGTTGCATTTCTGGCGGCCATGGAAATTATGGCGGAGCAATTCCCTGGTGCTTTTTCTGGCTATTCCCTGCAGGTACTTTCCTTGTTTCTCTTTGCAGTTTTGTTGGAGAATATGCATTTAGAAGCACAAACACGTGAAAAAAAGAACTGAATCTGGAATAACTGTTACTAAACTTGAGCTGATCAGTACCATCTCACTAGGACCTAACAGCATGTGTCTGCATTACACTGAAATGAACCATATTGGAGCTAGTCCAGACCTTGTTGCATCTAAAAAACTTAACCTCATCACCGACTAGACATGAACTTGTTTGATGGCCGACTTGAAACTCTTACAGAAGTCAGCAGACAGCCCGACTCTCTCACTTAGGAGAAAAACTAAAAAGAGGTTAATATCTTACTTGTTCTGATGATTCATTTTGGCTACATCTGTGCTCAGTTCTGATTTGATCTGAGGACAGAAGCTACATATCCCAACGAGGAATGCAGTCCTGCTTCTGAGATGGGATGTATTTTTGTTTGGAGAAGAAAAGAAAGTGATCGTGCTTATCGATGAAGCACTTATGTTTGCCTAGACAGACACAAACTGATGTAGAAATATAGCCCGTACAAATACGTACACTCTAAATACAAATCACATTTCTGGACAATCATTTTGAAATCTTTGTTGATCTATTACTATATAAAGTCAAAAATGATCGCAAATGTGTTACATATGTCTCACTTCTAGGTGATGGAGTCCCATCAAGCAGGAAAGTTGGACATCTCTGGAACTGCAAAAGCTGTAATTTCTTGCTTCCAAAAATTGGGAGTCTCTTTTGATGTGGAGCAGGTACATTCATCCATGCTTTATTATAACATGAAAAGAAACCTTGGCTAAAATTGTCTGATTCTTACATGAGCTTAATACGCATTAAAGTTGTCCCGAAGAAGACTGGCTGTTAATGCTAAAGGATTTTATGCTTGTAATATTACTAGAAATATGGTAAATACAGGTATTGGAGCATCATGAGAAATATTTACCAATATGGAAAAAAGGGTAGAACATTAAGAGACATCTATTTGCCATTGTCTTCGAAGTGTTATTGTAACTATCTATGAGCATGTATTTTTTACGCATTGAATATTGATGATTATCATTATCTGTTTCTTTCCTTTTTGTCAAACTGAGCTTTTGGTTAATCCTGAATACTGCATTTTCTGCAGTGTGCTTTGACTGTGTTCTAGTTCCAATTCTCTCACTTATTCCTCCTCTTTCTCATTATATTTTATTTTATTTTTTCCAGGCAAAAATGATCCGAGATCCCAAACAGCAAATTGAGATGGTAGGAGTTCCTGAGGAGCATTTGTCTGGTCATGCATTTCATATGTATCATCTGACATCACCTGATGAAACGTAAGAGCAAAAATGCACAATTTGTGCATTCTTTTTCGTCCCTTTCTTTTCATGGGGCTGAATGAGCATAAAGTATTTCTTTTTCTTTTTTTGTTCTCGCTTCTTTCAGAGTTACCCTTGAGTTCCAGCATAATGTTTGTGGTAGATCAATATATGCAGAGGGTACTGTTGACGCTGTAATTTTTCTTGCTAAGAAGGTAAAACACTTCCATTCCATATCCAAGATGTGTTACTCTTTTTAACCTTGCAGCTTTAGTATATGAGATGGATTCTAAACATGAAGCTAACTCTATTGTCTTCCTTATACTCTTCCATAACACGGGGAAACTGCAGATTCAAATGAGAGCAGATAAGCGCATCTACAATATGATAGATGTCTTGAAGGAGGGTAACATGAGATGAATTAGAATGTCATTGCCAGATTGCCTTCAATTTTCAATTTTGTCCGGCAGCAGTTTGTGACTGCAGTTCCATTGGCAGCTTAGTGTTGACACTTCAGCATGCTTTGGAAGATTGACAGAAGCCTTAGCTGAATGCCAGCAAAGCTCCAAGTGGATTTTGTGGTTGACGTGGCACAGATTGCACATTTGCTGAGCAGAATTTGTCAGCTTGAAGCCAACTTCGAACGATTGGCCGAACAAATTTTGTGACAAAAATGATTAGATGAGCAGCTAAACAGAGAGAACTCAGTGTTGCTTATGGTTACAATTTTACTGCTTCTACTTTAAGCTCTTCAGTATGGGGTTAGTTGGCATCCCCAAGCATGTATGAGATGATGCCTAATCAAAATTTCCTTATTTCATAGTAGTGATTTGAGGCCTTTTGCTGCAGTAAAAGATGGTCATGCTCAAATTGCTGTTTTTCTTTGTCTCTTCTTTTCTGCAGAATATGCTAGTAAGAGAGACATTGTTGGACTAGTCTGAGCTATCTGTGATAGGTAAAAAAAAACAAAACCTTCAATAGGCGGCCTTTGCACAACTGCTGTCTATGTAAACTAATTTGTATACAAGAAATGCTTAGATTTATTGAAGGAAATGAGATCATTCAACTTTTTTCTTTAATGATCTAAAAAAGCCTTTGAATGCATATATGATCTTGACTTTGCTCAAGATCAAACTTCGTGAAAGCATTTTAAATGACTCGGAGCTTGGAGCATTTAACAAGTGAACGAGCTTTGAGCAAGCCTTGAGTTGAGCTATCCACTTACCGGCTCGCTTATACCCAATTGGCTAATCGGATGATAATAGATTCAAAGTGTTTTTAATAGTTGACACATAAACAAAGGTGACGCACATGTTTAGGCTTACTGAAGGAGTCAAGCTCATTTTTAGATATATGAAAAGCTTAATTCTTTTAAATAAAATAATATCGTTTTATTTATAAAAGTCTAGCTAGATCAAATCAAAAATTTATGTTCATGCATTTTTAGAAAAAAATGAAAAGGGTAAAAAGAAATAAAGGAGTTTTTTTAGTTAATGAGGAAAAAAAAAAGAAAACATGGTATAGATCTCAGTATCAAACCCAACGCATTCAATTCCACTAAAACAGGTTTGTGAATAAGCTTAAATTATCATAGCCTAACAAAAATGGAAAATATGGTTTTGTCGTCTTATTACGTTACGTATGTGCTTGGAGAGGATAAAATAAACCATGTTTCCAAAAAAAAAAAGAGTGTGAGAGGGACATACATTCATCGTCGTAATTACTAATTACTGGTACTGATACTTTGGGAGTTTGCGTTTATCCTATAACAATCAACTGGTGAAAGGCAGGCCAAGAACTGACACTCTCTTTGTTGTGCTCTTTGAAGTTGTTCTGGGGTTTAAGATAAAGGATTTATCGATTTCCGCTTCCACTCTCCTTTTACCTTTCTTTGCTCTTCTTTCTGCGTGTTGCAACTTCAGTATATGCTAGCAAGATTCTATCTTTTTTGGGTAAAGCTGCTGAGCCGCTGACTTTAGCTTTTCATTTTGCTTGATGTTGTTTCCTGAATTTGGATATGCTTAATTTCATTCTGCTATGGGATTTTTGTTTGGTGCTTGCTTTAAATTCTAGAGGGCAGCGTAAAGTCTGCTTCTTTTTAACACCCAAGTGATTTTTGCCCTTAAAAGTTTCATTTGTTGTTATTTCAAGTGGAGATAAATTTGTATTGAATTCCATTTTTTTCCAACTTATGCGCTTTCTCTATCCAGAATGGTAAAAAGGAAATCTTTACCTCATGCTTTCTTGATATTTCTTGCAGTTCGACATTGTGATGCACTAATGGCATTACAACATACTTTAAGGTTACAGAATTTGTTCTCACCCATAAAAGAGCACAAATACGGAGGTTTGCCTCCATTTGCTGGTATTAGTTGTCATACGGAAACTAGAAGAATCGACACTGATGTTTCCTGCTCTTGTTCCTCGTCGCGTTTTCTGAAAGCTCCCTTGCAGGTATGCTCCTAAATCTGGAATTCTTTCCTGATTAGTGTTGAAAATAGAGTGAGTATAAGTTATAAGCTTCGTTTTGGATAACTTTTGCTTATGGAAACTTGGCTGTCTGAAAAGCTGCAAGGTAGTGCTCCTAGAAGTAGCAGAACAAGAGCTTCTAAAACTGTGCAAAACCAAAAGTCTGATGATGGGAAGAGAAGGCAATACGAAGATTCTAGTGACAGTGACGATGATGGTGACAATTATTCAGCGAAGAAAGACAATAAGAATGATCCAAATTATATAGATCTAGAAGAAAGGCGTGAGTGGAGAAGGGCAATCAGAGATGTACTGAAAAAGCATCCTGATCCTGAGGAGGAATTTGACCCTGAAGAAAAAAAGATAAAGATGCAGAAGCTTCTTGAAGATTATCCACTGGTCGTTGATGAAGATGATCCTGATTGGCCTGAAGATGCTGATGGATGGGGATTTAACTTGGGTCAATTCTTTGACAAGATCACCATCAAGAATAACAAGAAGGATGATGATGAGTACTATGATAGTGAGAATGAAATAGTGTGGCAAGATGATAACTACATTCGTCCAATCAAAGACATTAAGACTGCTGAGTGGGAGGAGACTGTTTTTAAAGACATTAGTCCGTTAATCATCTTAGTGCATAATCGCTACAGAAGGTTTTCTCTTTTTTCTTTTTGTTTGCTGCTTTCTCTTAGTTCCTTCTTACTTTAGCTAGTATCAGTGCTTTGAATTTCAATATGTCCAATCAAAGTCGTTGTGGTCATATCATCTAGTTTGCACCTGTATTGTCATTTTTATCTTCTGATCAGTCATGGGATTTTAGTATCCTCAGTCTGGCATTCCTATATATTACCCGAACTTTGATGACTGACCTTAAGTGAAACATTACTTGATACTTTATTTGGGACTTGGACAACTAGCTCCACTTTCTGTTCCTTTAAAAAATTCCTATCTAGAAGATGAAAATTATAAATCATTGAAGATCTACCTTGCCAAATAAGTCTTTACCTAGACTGTCTGCAATTATGTGATTCAACAATTAACGTGCCATTAATGTTCTACCACTATTTTTTCTCCGATCAGACCAAAGGAAAATGAGAAAATTCGAGATGAGCTGGAGAAGGCTGTGCACATTATTTGGAATTGCAGACTTCCTTCACCAAGAGTGAGTAGCATTTTGAATTTTCTCTTGTGCCTTTCACCCCTTATTAGTGACTTCTGCTCGTGGATAATCATCTTCCATCTCGTACAGTGTGTTGCTGTTGACGCTGTAATGGAGACTGATTTGGTCTCTGCTTTGAAGGTTTCTGTCTTCCCAGAAATTATTTTCACTAAAGCAGGGAAGATCTTGTACCGTGATAAAGGTAATTTAAAACATACAACGATTTGTCAATTTCATAACTCAGCTTACTTATCTGATATCAGTAACTTTTCTTTCTTTGTTGTTGTGGTACAGCTATTCGAAATGCAGATGAATTGTCAAAAATAATGGCATACTTCTATTATGGAGCATTTAAGCCACCTTGTTTGAATGGCATTGAAGATGGCCAGGAGGAAGAGTTGATCCCATCTGTTCCCATCAACAGTAACTGATGCAAAAGTTATTTGTACGAAAATACTTAAATGAACGAAAATTTGCGCGAACAATGTAGTCTATATATACTTTCTGTGACATTTCTTTTTGTATCTACTCAGAACTTGAGAAGGCTGTCTGCTACTGTTCATGTAACCTTGAGTATCGAATCAGTGATTAAAAAACACCATTATGTTGGGAAGTGTGGTGTGCTCTTATGGAGCTATTCCTTCAATTGAACCTAGGTAAAATTAGGATATAGATTTGGAATCTGCGACGTTGGGAGGATTGCAAGAACAGAAATTAATTCTTTGTGTTTCCATGATCTCAAGCAAGCTAAGCTTAATCATGGTATGTAACATCCTGACTTGGGTTGGTTATAAAATATAAACATCTTGATGCACGAGCAAAGAGAAGGAACTTGAGCCAATTGAAGAACCTTGAAATTCTACTTCAAGGTTGTATAAATTCCAACTTGGAAAATGACATGTAGAAGAAACATTACACTTGGAAATATTCTTGATCTTGAATGAGATGTAATTATAATAAATAATCAAATGTATAACTCTTGAAGAAATTAGATATTGTGAACACCACAGCAGCAGAAAGCATTTTGGTAATGGAATCTGAACGCAAAGAGTTGGTTTGTACCGGAGCCATCAAACTTGCAGCCAGCTACACCAACGGTTCTCTTTGTCGTCTTCTCTCCAAAAACTGTAAGACATTTCCCTGAGCTACGAGACACCCAGAACCGGAATTCTCTGTGGTTCAGTTTCTTTGGTGGATTGACGGATTTCCAATCAGCCTCAGCTAAGTTTTCTAATGACTTCAACGACCGAAGGCTAACCTTGCCATGCTTGTCTACAGTTAGATAGCTTTCTCCACCTGAACACCGGTCCATGTAGTCACTAAACCTGCAACAGACAACTCTCTATTAACTTCTTCGTGATGATCTCGTGTTCAAGATGAGAATGGTTTAAAATGTCAGTTGTCAGGGTCTAGAATGGAGAATGCAGCGTTTATGGTTTACCTGTGGTAGCCAGAAGCTGAACCAGAGGTGGATTTCCAACCATAATAGGAATTATAATAGGCTGAGGTACCGCCTTTGACATTGGGAACTGAGTAAACACCTCTATCATCTGCATCCACAAAATCAGATTGCAAGGCACCAGCAATTAGATTGTCATCAAAAGCTGTCATGTGAGGGTAGGCTTCACTGGCAGGACATGCATGTGACTCACAGTTGGAGCATTGACCACAAAGTTTACTACTGTTCAAACCCTCAACTATGAGATGAATCATTGCAAGAACAACTGGGATGAGAGAAAGGTAGAATCTGTCCATGTTTTACAATGAATCAGTTCCTGGTATTTCAGTGCAGGCCTTTCTTATTTGCTAAGCCAAGAACAGGCAGAGCTATATATAGAACAAGAGATCACTTCAGTCAGGAGACCAGCTGAACATACGGTTTCATTAGGCAAGGTTGCTACTTAAGACTCTGAGGTAGTGAGGTGATTCTTGGTTTTATCAGCTTCTACTATGTACCTTGGATGCACTGAAGGGGCATTTCTGGGATATATTCACTATGCAATTCTCTCTGATGTGATGCAATCTATAAACCTTTTCAGCTTTGGGAACAAAAGAAAACATGTTACTATATATGGTTTGGATGATAACGAGAGTAAGCTCGTCTTGTATTATAGCTTAGATCCATCGTAAGAGATCTGTGGAATATGCAACATTATGATCTTTTCATTTGAGTCAGATCAGCATCTTTTGTACTTCAAACGGAAAATCTTCATTTAATCTGTGTTTTCCATCCTAATTACCTATCACTTTCTATATATCCAAACAGTGAAGAAAGAGTAGAGGTGTGCGTCTCTTGACCACGAGCCAATATTCACATTGTTTCGTTGTTTTCATGGTGTCGACAATTTCGTTCTTTGGAAGAAACTATGTTTAAAACATTTATTTCTTACCTGGAATTAGTTCATCTTTAGACCCAATTTGTTTTATTGTATCTTTTTTACGATGAAGTTGTCGTATGCAAATTGTCCAAAGTGAAAACTACAAATTTTAAGTCCTGTAAAACAGACCGCTAAAAGTTGCAGACCCCAACATAGGATTTGATGTTGACAATGACGATGATACCGGACCAATGGCCTCCAAATTATTATTTTTTGGCTTCTCTTACAACTTGAGAGATGACTTGAGGGCTGCACATTCTGCATAAACCAAACTACGCAAAGTAGGGTCCTATATCTCTTAACTGGTTGAAACATTAAAGCATGAAAATGGAAGGCCCGCATGTCTGCCATATTCCTTCCTAAAGATTCAACTAACCAGCCATTGCAGGCATATCAGACTCAAAACAGCTAAATAGAGCTGAAGTTAGTGAGGAATGCTATTAATGCTCGAATCTTAATGAAACAATACTGTATATACTCAAAAACTCTATCCTCTTATAGTGCTTTTACTGTCAGATACCACTTGTAATAAGAGCTAATTACATGCTAAGTTCGGCTTTTAAATCACAAATTGATAAGACACTTGAGATAGCACCTTCTTTGATGATAGCTTTAAAGTTCACACAGACTACAGTTTCAGACTTAATTTCTGTCAACAAAATTGGCACCATGTTTGTAGCATGATATATCAACATTAGATTGATTCCAAGACAAACCGAGGGCAGCGGAGCTAAATGCTCGTCAGAGTAGAAACTTTCTACATCAAGGGGTATCTGGAGCATGCAGTAACTTTTCATTGGTCATGTCAACTCATTTTTAAACCTGGCAAGATCAAATATTCCTCACAAAGTTTAGTGAACTGTCGAAGCCTCCAATATCTTGCGAAGCTGTAGCCTCCCGGATTCTTGTATAATCCTAATGAATTCGTCTTCGATGAGGTGCTTAAAAGTTCGCTCCGATCATCACTCCATTTCATCTATTTCTATCACTTCCAAGTTAACGGTGGTCCAAGTACAGCTTAGCACATTGTTTCCAATTTCTTGATCTACCCATCAAAACTCAGGTTAGATTGGTTGGTCTCTTGACGTCATTTTCATTATTAATCTCCACCTGTGGCCAATGAGAAAAGATTGAAGCTCATGAACAAGGATTCAAATCACCTGTACCCAGTACAGGTGATTTGAATCCCATGAACGCGGGGTCATTATCTGACATTTTTCTTCTCCAAGGTTTCTTCGTAAAATAATTGCACGCATAAAAATCTGTACTTATATATGCTAACCATGCAAGAATTTTTTAATGTGGCTATAATTCATTATTTTTTATTAGATAAATAAGTCAAACAGAAATTTATAGGCTTTTCCTTACATCTGTGAACTTTTTACAAGTTTGATTTTCTTATTAAATATATATTAGGTGCGACATGATTATTCTTTAGGGCTATTATGATACTTGAATACAACTGATTTATAAGATATTGGTCACGTTTGACATTCAACAGATTGCATTAGCTGTTAGCTGATTCTATTAGCGGTTAGCTAATAATATATTAATATAGTTGATTTGACTAGCGGATACATCACTTGTTTATTTAAAGATGGTTGATAAAATTAACTGTATAGTATTAGCTGTTTATGTATAAAATGACTTGCGATGATATAACTTAAAAAAAATTATAAAGACACGAGTATTAGCTGTTTATATCTTAATATTTCTTTGAATATTCTCATAAGAATTTAATGAGCTAGATTTAAAACTTCTCGAGATCTTCTTGAATTTGCACTGTGAAGGGTCAATCGAAGAATTTAAGATATCACTAAAATGCCACAAAAAATAAGCTTAAAAATGGGGTCGATCAGATCACACCAGAAATTTTTTCCTTAAATACAGCACCAACGAGCTTAATATGAAATTGAGTCTATAAAAACGAAATCGATTTAATTTCTAATTTAAGAAAATATAATTTTTCTTATTTTAATTTTAATTTTTTAAATTTTAAAAATTGAAGCTATATTTTTAATATATTAAATTAAAATAAAATTATTTTGAAAAAACCATCAATATTAATCTCTTAAAATTTAAACTTAGGTAAAAATAATTAATTTAAATTTGAGTTATTAATTTTAGATTAAATTGAATTGAATTAAAAACAATATACAAATGATAATAATATTATATATTAAATATTGATATAAAAAAGGACTTAGATATCGGGTATATAAAATAGTAATTAATGCAATATAATTAGAGATAACAAATTTAAAAGTATTTAATTTTTGAAAATTTTAATTTAATATTAAATATTTTAAAATTTTGATTTAATGAGTAACTTTTTAAAATTTGTATAATTTAAGTGAAATTTGTATCTTTATCTCTATCTCTATTTCTTTGAGTAATTTGTAATAACTTTTGAATATAATTGTCTTTTAGTTCATTAATTTCTTAACCGCAATAGGAAAATGTTCCTCATTGTGGCGTTTATTCAATCCGCCAACCCAATCAGCTGATTACCAAACATAATTGCCAACGACTTGACATTGTCAAACAACTAAAACCTTTCAATCCGCCAAAAAATAATTAATAAGCTATTTACCAAATAAGGCCATTAGGTTTTACATTATTTATAATTTGACTTAAACTAGTGGAGGAGAGAAGATAAAAGCTTAAGCTACTTTTATTTTGTTTGAAGCATTCTACAAGTTTGATTATGCAAGTTCAACAACAATAAATCTTCTCTTCTAATCTAGATATTCTAAATATTATTTTTATTATTTATATATCAATTTTTAAGATACATAGAATATTATTAAATGATTTTATA
>JAOQMS010000005.1:6566750-6579420 GCA_027563885.1 Erythroxylum longipes
TCTGTCTATGTCTGAGCACATCCATACCCAACTTACTCGAAGGGGATGATGTCCCAAAAAGCCCTATGTAGAAGTCCATAAAACACCTTGCAACTTCCTCCATCAAGTTAGTTGAGGTACCATCCTCCTTTATAATATGTAAAATGGCATTCTTCAGTCTTCTTGACAACTGCATAGAAATACTGAGTACATCTGTCTGCCTCCATGGTATATGTGCATTTCACTTTCTGTTGGTAGAAGTGTCTCTCCACTTCCAACAAAAATCTAGCTGCCTTTTTCTTTGTATTCACCACTTCTTTCAGCTCCAAATCATCAGGATTGTTAAGAAGAGCCTTATATGCAAGTTTAAAGCTCTCCTTAGCATCCGTAGCCCTCAAAGAGATGTGATCATATGCCTCAAAATTAAGTGTCTTCAATGAGTGTTTTAATGATCTCAACTTTGAAACCAGGACAAACTGAGCATGCCCTTTCACCGCGTGATCCCAGTAACTCGTCATAATGTCCTGAAACCAAGGGTAAGTAAGCCACATATTAAAGAATTTAAATGGATTTTTACCTTTAGTGTTCGGTTGAGTAAAATCCACCACAACTGGACAGTGATCAGATTCAACCATCATATCCAAGAAGTGGGCCGTGCATGATAGCCCCGAAGTCTCCCATGCCTGATTGAGAAGAACTCTATCAAGTTTGGCCCATATATTGTTTTTATGCCGAGCGAAGAATTCCCCTCAAGAAGGTGCATCCTTTAATCCAATTGTCATCCAAAAGTCCAATAAGTCTTTTAGTAGATAGGCCGAGGGTGGTCAACAGCCTAGCCTCTCCCTTGCTGAGCATATACAGTTGAAGTCACCCTTGATAACCCAAGGCAAAGTAACATCCAACCCTAACCCCATCATATTTTGCCAAAGCTCCCTCCTCTTGGGGACACTATACAGCCCATATACAAAAAAAGTGTAAAAGACGTACTGTTTAGTCTTGCACTGAACCTGACAGTGAATATATTGCTCTCGCACAACCAGTACACGACATTGGAAGAAAATAGGATTCTAGATGATACATGTCCTACCTCCCTCTATAACTCCAAAATTATGAGAATAACCCCACCCCTGAAATCTATTCCTCATCATCATATCCAAACCATCAACAAACAATTTAGTTTCAACAAAGCAAGCAAATTTACAACCACGTTGTCGTAGGAGATCGACAACACAGTGTTGTCTTGAGGCTTTGTTCAAGCCCCAGGCATTCTAGCAAAGTACCTTCATTTATCACCTTTGGAGGTTCGGTCATCTCCCAGCCGCTTGACTTCATTTCGGTTGCTATTGCCCAGTGTATTATCTCTAATACCAAGAAGCTGATCACATACAATGGTACCTCCATATCCTATTCGCTGCATCCAAATACTGGCAGGCATCATTTTTTCCTTGCCCCTGTACGTTCCTATGGGATGGCATCGCATGTCACTCTCCATTTTGGTTTTTACTAGGGCCTATCCATGACTGTTTCATCTTGGATATCCCTTCTCCATTCATTTTTTCCATTATGGCAGGGGGTTCAACACTCAGATCCGTAGACTGTATAGTTTATCCATGGATCTCAACCTCTTGTACACCTTTGAGCAATCCTTCCTTAGCTAATGTTTGCTCACTCAGCTCTGCATCCTCTCCTTGAATAGGTTGCTACTTAGATCCCATACCATCATCAACAACCTCCTTGTCCCGTGCATCAGCCCTTTGTACACCTGTCCTGCCTCCATAATCTAACGCATCCTTCATTTGCTTCTTGTTATTCTTTGCAATGTTTTTACACTCAAAGGGGTTGTGTCCGAATTTCTTGCAAAGATAACAATAGTTGGGGAAGGTCTCATATGTGACCTTTTGTATGTATCGAAGGTCTCTTGGCATTTTAACACCAAAGCTTATCACTAACTTCTTTGAAACACCAACTTCAATAATCAAGATCCTAGCAAAACCAATTTTGGACTTTGTGCTTGTAACCTTATTGGTGCATATAGGTTTTCCAACAAGCGATTCCAATTTCGACAGCCCCTTATCATTCTATAACTCCAATGGAAAATTTGAGAATTGCACTCAAATAGGTACCTCCATGAATTCCTTATAATCAAAAGAAAAGCCATAGGGCAATCGTTTGAGTAATAAAGTTTTCCCAAATAGCATATATGGACCTCCTGCTAGTACACTGGTTCAGTCTTCTTTCGTGTCAAACTGAAAAATTAACCAACCTTGATTATGTGGTAAGATCTTACATTTTGCACCCCATCTACCAGTTAATCCTTCAAATGCTTTCAATCTTGGAAATCGCCTCGTAAAGCAATCCACAAGACAAAAACCCCATTCTTTTTCTTTATGAACTACATCATGTTCCTCCATAGTGACCTCATCATCCACCTCCAAAAACCTTAATTGTAATCCTTGTTTCAATTCCCTGTTATTTCTGAATAAGCTTACAAATGATGGTTTTGTTTGGGGCTCATTCCTGATTGGCAAATCAGTAACTTTTTTGGGATTAGTCAATTTGTCAAATGCCTTGAGGGCCCTATCTTTATTCTCCGTGCATTCCACTAAATCCATAGGATCAGTGCCATCATCCTCCAATTCAAGGGTTTTTTCATCCTCATCATCGGAAGATGAGGATTCCTCATCCCCACTGTTCTTGTCCGATTCACCTTCAATCCTTTCCTCAACAACATTGCTCCCAGCTCGAGCACGAGAACTTGTACCAACCACAATGCCCAAGCTCTTACCTTGTATAACCACTCGTTTTATACCTGCCCTATGTTTTCCATCCCCAACATCCACTGCCTTACTAGAATCAGTGACACCCTGTGCCTTAACCCTCTTCGCCAAATGGTCGGACGCCCTAGCCCCCTGCACGCCATCATCCACACCCTCATTCAAACTCGTGGTATCCGTTCGATTTCTTGAGCCTGCAACCTGCAATCCAAATACACAATCGGCCATAATATATCGCCCCTTTTGTGGGGTTTTACGTCGTTTACCCTTGCTTAAGCACGGCTAAAGACCCAGTAATCTCCATGCCACTAACACTAACAAGTAAAATCAATCCCAGCTCAAGCAGTAACCAAGAAATTTGAAAACCTAGAACAATGTGTTGCGTGCTGACTCTTAGGGGAAAGAAGAAGTTTTCGCCTGGAAAGAGGTATCTCACATCTCGCACTTCAAGAACCCCAACAATCTTCACGCCAATAACACTAACATGTAAAATCAATCTCAGCTCAAGGAGTAACGAAGGAATCTAAAGCCCAGAACAATCATGTTGTGTGCGGCGCCTAAGGGAAAGAAGAAGTTTTCACCTAAGGAGAGGTATCTCGAGTCCCGCACTGCGAGAGAAAGAAAAAAAAGACCTGAAGAAAACATGACTTGCCTACGAGGAAGGACTTAACAAATGACGTGTAGTTTGTGAATTTGCTAGAAATTCATTTAATTTCTTTTTCCATTTTCCGTCTTCTGTATGATTCAAAGTCATGCTGATGAACAATGAGATAAAGGGTGAGTCTTTACCTAGTCCAAGAACACGACAGATCGATCTGTCAAACTTAAGGATTGGAAACTTACTTTAATTGACTAGGACTCCATGTTTAACATGTTAAGACAAGGGTTCATCTGGATTATGACAGTTTGTGTCATTTGCCTTGATTCAAATCGTCCGAATCTATCTTTGTAAGAGGAAACCAGAAGAAAAGGAAAAGAAGAATAAGCGCAGTTTGTTCAATGGAAAACCAATTATCTCCGACTTCAAGCAAATCTTTTTACAGAAGAAACCTGTTGAAATAAACATCTACGTACAAACGTTTTACATTTTGATGTTTCTTTATGCAGATTAACATCAAATGAAGCTATGCACAGCACAAGCAGGAGCAATTGAGTTCCAGCCAATGGACATCCTTATTCTATTCGAAAATGGAGAATCCTAGCTAATTCTCCAACACCGGCAATTTTATCACACATTTAGAGCTTGGAAAATCATCACCACAGACACAGAAAAGTTCACAAGTCACGGCATTTGATGACATACGAAAAATGACAAACTCTTAGACTCCTGATATACATGAAAACATTCTGTGACTTCTGAACCTGACAAGTTGCTTCTTTGGAGAAGGAGAAGCACCCATTACAGTCCTGCTCCTCTTATAATCTCCGTACGTGAAGTCATCAACAGACATGTGCCGGCGGTGAAACTTTCTGTCTAGTGGCACAGCATGGTTTTGAGCTGACGGTGAAGGGTTGATATCAAGCTGATGATTAGCAGACACCATACGATCAGAACTGACCAAAAAGTCAGAGATGTTGTAGGATTGTGCAGATTCGGATGAGAGAAACTCGTATTTCCGACGAACTTTGTTCTTCTTCATGGCCCTGTAGACCATCGGAATGAGACCATCCATTGTCAAAGACGTGTGGTTTTGAACAAGTGGAGACTATGGCTACGATTGGGTTTGGTAAGGTTGTGTTATGATCGTGATATATACTTTTTAGAGAGCCATTTTTTTCTTTGCATGATTTTAATAGTCAAATACGTCAAATTTTCACTTTGGACATTAGCAATTAACATTTATCCCAGATAACCAAATGAAGAATAAAACTAAGAAGCTTCTTAACATAATTGACTGAACATGTTGTTTTTAATTAAATAGGATTTAATTAATATGAGAACATGACATTGATTGACATTTTTTAACGAACTTCTTTTACTTTGTGTGAGTATCTCATTGGCCGACCACTTGCTAAAAGCTTAATATAAATCTTGCATAATTAAAGATTAGAGTCATTTATATATAAGAAGGATGACTTTTTCGTATGAATCACTTCTAAATAAAAATTTTAAGATAATATTATGAAGACCAAAAACTACCATCAATAATTATTAAGAATTTTTTAGAAAATTTTCAATTCGGGTTTGAATTTTTTGATTCACTTTATTTTAATAACTCTAGTTATTAAAAACCGATCAGTTTATTGATTAATCGGTCAATTTTTGTAAATTAATAAGTTCTATAAAATAAAACAAATTAATTAATTTTTATTTAACAATATCTTTTTTCAATTAAACTTCATATTCTTCAATAGGTAAAGACAATTATATTTCAAATTCTTTAATTTTATTCGATCTTTAGCTGAGTTTAAAACGATCTAATGTTAATTGAACCTTTTCAAGTTTAAACATGATATTATCTTACTAGTTTAAATTTCGGTCCAATTTTTAAACCATTAGATAGAGCCCTTTCTTATATATGAACTTCCTTTCCTAATTAAGAAAAAATATGGTATTTAAAATATTAAATATTAAATACTTGTAATAATTATTTTCATGTTGATGGCCATGGGTAGTGTTACTTATATAACACATGATTTACTGTAAAACCATAACCATATTATAACAATATAATAAGGACTTATATATATTTAATATTATAAACTTGTATCTCTGGTTTTCGTGGTTTCTTATAAAGTTGCACTAAGAAGGACAAGTATATATAATAAATAAAAGAGTATTTCGTTGTGTGTGTGTGTGTATATATATATATATATGTTGTGTATCAAGTGCTTGAGACTGAAGCGTATACAAACGTCTCGTGTCAGTGACAAATAACTAAAGTTTGGCGGAAGAAAGTATTTTTACAAGAAAAAGATTAGATTTTTAAATAGGATTATAGTGATACGGCATTGTATGGTACACGCAAACAATCAAACTAAGAAAAGATAAAAATGACAACATGAGCTGTTTCTTCACAAACATTCTTTCTTTTTTCATTTTGGTCCTCGGAAATAAACGAACATGTCCCTGTTTAGATGAGCAGGTGAGGCTTAGGCCACACACCTTCTAGTACTTTGCTTGCCAATTTGCAATTCTTTTGTCCTCCAAGTAAAAAAGCAGCCTTTATTTGTCAAAAACGTCAATGGATTTGACCCCGTCTTCATTTTTCCTTTGCTTTTTATTACTGTCATGTTAAAAGTTTCTAACATGTCAAAGTTGCTTGTGCTGGCTTGGTCCTTAAAGTTCAATTATTGCCAACGTTTCTGTTTGTTGACTTCTGTTGTCGTAATTCTGTGGGCGGTAACACGCATCCTTCTCCTCTTCACTGTTTCTGTACAGTTCGCTGAACAAGGCAGCCATTGGTGGTTGAAAATGGTTCGTATTTTCTGTCTCTGTTCGTCCATGGCTGACAGAAGCCGGCATGGATAAGTTGACTATCTTACCATAAGCCCTTTGTATCTTCCCCTGCCTCTTAGAATATTTCTTCCAGAACAGTCACATACCTGGGACTACAGAAGCATCATATTTATGCCTAAAGACAAAACATTAAAACTTATGTTAGCTTTTCTGATTCAAGTTATCCTTCATTTCCCTTTCGCATGGACCATTAAACAGTTCATTTCCCTTTCGCATGGACCATTAAACAGACATGCCGTCTATAGATCGTGTTGGTGCAAAAGATAACGATGGTTCCACTTGGACATCGTCAACATTATAGGCAAGTGTTAACCCAGATTATTATCATATTCAGTATCCAATTTGGTCACAGTTTACTCGATGACATACATATCAACTAATCTAGATAAGGTTTAATTCACTTCAGTTGACAAGTCGCAACCATGAACTTCTAAGTTCTGACGTCAACCATCAGCACAAGTAACCGTTAATAGTTTTAAATGATTAAACAAGTTTCCTAGTTCTGCACTCCTGTGGATGATTATTCCCCTTTCAGTTATTAATTGACCAACTTGTTCTTGAGTGTATGCAATATTCCTAGAAAAAGGGATTAAAAATAAAGTTTGAAAATCGATCATGTTTGCGTGTGCACATGGAAAGTATATCGTAATACTGTCTCCTAAATGAAAGGCTAAAGCCTAGTATGACGTCCAAGGCATATTAAGTACCAACAACTCTTCAGATGCTCTAACCAAAGTAAAGTGGTTAATCATCTTTAAGCTTACACAGCATATATGCTAATCTGCTATTGGACTTGAAATAACAGCCAACCTTCTACTCTTTCCCAACTGCTTTGTGGCTGTGACTCAAAACTCATTCAACTACAAGTCAAAACTAACCAAAAACGTGTACCAATGCGTTGGGTCGCAGTAAAGATTATAATATTGAAAGGGTATCATCCTCCTGTATCTTGACTTTTAACATGACCTTCGCCTTAATTTCACTTTGTAATACTAAATTTGCTCTTATTTTGGTTTAGAATCTCAGTACTTTGACTAACATTAGCTTCACCTTCTTCACTAGCTAGGATGTTCCTCCACTGGAAGAAACAGTTGTTCATAAGACCACCATAAAACAAATGGTAGAGATGCATTTTCGTAACTTTTGTTGATTACATCATCAGCTATACGGCAGATTTGAGCCAATGTTAGACAGCAGGTCAGCTTCATGTGACGTTCCAAATTTTTTAAATTATATTTTAGCCAAATTTTTTATAATTACATAATTAACTATTTCAAAATTTTCATCTACATTCTCTATTTTACCCTTAATTAAAATTAAAATTTTATAAATACCCAAATTCCTTCTTTTTCTTTTTTCCCAAAAATTGTTTTCTTCTCCACTCTAATGTCATCCTCTCCTCTTCTCCTAACCTCTTTCTTTTCTCACTCCAACCACTTTTTCTCCATTTTTTCCAATTTTACCAAAATTGTTATCACAAACAATCACAACCTAATTCCAACTAGAAACTACTTTAAGATGAATGAAAATCAATAATAAAAAGAATGGAATTTAGCTTAAAATTTTCCTTCTTAGCTATATGAAGTTTTATACCTTTCCAATAGAGTTTTAGGGTGTTAAATCTCCACAATTTCTTCTCTAATCTACTGCAAACCAAACAAATTGAGGAATATTGAGAAAGATGTTATTTTTGTACCCTTACCACCTGGAAATATGGAGAAGGAGAAGAAAGGAGGTTGTATTTCATTAGTTTCTACAAAGACAATTTTTGTCTTATATATATGTCTACTCTTCTCTTTTTGTCAATGAGATGGGTTGGGTCTTTGTTAAAGGGTTGGATTTATGGACTTTACAGTTTTTCCCTCTTAAAAGAATTTCATACTCTAAATTAAATTACGTATTTAAGGATCCAAATAAAGAATTTCATATTCTAAATTAAATTACGTATTTAAGGATCCAAATAAATAAGGATGCTGACATCAAAATTCGTCCTCTACTTTCCAAGTAGCCTCTCTTAGAATCTCCCGTTTCCTTAATTTTCTAATTTATCTATCCAAGAGCTCCACTAGTTCCTCTTTATAAGTCATATCTCAATGTAATATAGCTAGGATCCAATTGGTACTTTCTTAACTTTAACACGTAGGAAAGATCATGAATCTGTAATAACTCCATAGGTAAGGCTAATATGTAAGTTGACAACCCTATACATTGTATAGTCTCGTATGGCTCGGTGTATCTTGAACTAAACTTTTCTCTCCTACCAAATCTTAAAATTCTCCTCCAAGGTGATACCCATAGAAATATCATATCTCCAACATCGTACCTCATCTCTCAATGATGTTGATCAGGATAACTCTTTCGTCGATTATGAGATGCTTTTAAGCATCACCTTAACACCCCTATTTTTTCCACTGTCGCTTGAACCAACATTGCTCCTTCTGATAATTTGGCAACTTATATATCCCAACATATCGGATTTCTACACTGCTTATCATATAATGCCTTAAATGGTTCCATACTGATGATAGAGTGATAACTATTATTATATTCAAAATTCATCAAAGTTAGATACATATCCTAATCACACTCAAAATTTAGCACATAAGCTCTTATCATGTCCTCCAATGTCTGAATCATACGCTCTGACGCTCAATCTGACCGAGGGTAAAATGTAGTACTCAAATTCAACATAGTCCCTAAAGTTATTTATAAACCATCCATAACTAGGTAGTAAATTGCGGATCTTAATTATATACAATAGACACTGGAACTATGTGTAACCTCCCAATCTCACCAGCATACAATTTGGCGAGCTTATCTAATAAGTCTGTCTATTATACAAGTAAGAAATGAGTTAATTTATTCAACATATCCACAATCACCCAAACTGAATCATATCTATGCTTTGTCTTTGGTAACGTTACCACAAAATTCATCATAATATTTTCTCACTTCCACTACAAAATCGCTAAGGTCTTAGCTTCCCTATTAGTGCCTGATACTTTACCTTAACCTGCTAACAGGTTAGACACCTCAATATAAACTCCGCCACATCTCTCATCCTCATCGACTACCAATAGTAAGCGTCTCAAGTTTTTATACATTTTCTTAGTACTAGGATGCATAGCATATGGTGGGTCATGAGCTTCCTTAAAAATCTATTCTCGTAATTAATATGCATTCGGCACTCTAACTTGTCTCCTAATCAATGACACTCCTTCTACTCTCACTGAAAAGTTAGTCTCCCTACCCTATTGCACACTCTCTCTTATTCGCATCAAATAAGAATTTTGAGATTGTGCCTCTTCAATCCTATCTCTCAAAATTGGCTGAACCTGTAATGTTATCAATAAACTACTTACTTAATGTCCATTGCCCTTAACTCTACCAATATTGTCGTACTATATTTGCTCAAACTAACCATCACACCTAAGCTTTTCTTACTCAAAGCAACTATCACTATAATAGCCTTTCCCAGATGGTAATAAATAGTATAATTATAATCCTTCAGCATCTTAATCTACCTTCTCTGTCTCAAGTTCAGTTCGATCTATGTCAAGATATACTTTAGGCTCTTCTCATCTGTAAGGATTCAGAATATCTCTACATATAAATCATGTATTCAAATCCTAAGAGCATGAATAATCGTTGCTAACTACAGATCATAGGTAGGGTTGTTCAACTCATACGATCTTAACAAATAGGAAGCACACACTATCACTTTCCCATACTGTATCAATACACACCCTAAACCTACCCTCAAAGTATTAGTATAGACCTCAAAACCTTCATCACTTAATGGTAGCACCAAAATTGGGCTAAAGGTTGATCTTTATTAAAGCTCCTTAAAAATCTCTTGACACTACATGGTCTACTAAAACTGAACTCCTTTCTTTAGTAACTTGGCCAATGGGATAGCTATTATCGAAAATCCCTCTACAAATATTTGATAATACCTAACAAGTCTAAAAAAACTCCTCACCTCTGATGTATTTCAAGGTAGCTCCCACTCTATAATTTCCTTTACCATAGCAAGAACATGAATCACTCCCTTTTGAGACACCACATGTCCAAAAAAAACTACCTGCTTGATCCAAAAATTGCCCTTACTCAACTTGACATAAAATTGTCTCTCATTTAGAATCTGTAACACAGTCCTCAAATGTTGCCCCTGCTCCTCTTTACCCGAATATACCAATATATCATCAATGAACACTATCACAAGCTGATCCAGATACTATTGAAAAGAATTGTTCATTAATGTCGTGAATGCAACTGGTGCATTTGTCAACTCGAAAGACATCACTAGGAACTCATAATGGTCATACCGAGTATGAAAATTTTTCTTGAGAATACCTATTCTTGAGAATACCTAACTCAGCTATCTTTAACTAGCAGTATCCCGACTTCAAGTCAATCTTGGAAAATTAATAACTCTCCTCAATCAATCCAAAAGGTCACTTATCCTTGATAATGGATGCTTGTTTTTTACTGTCACTTTGTTTAATTGTCAGTAATCAATGCAAAGTCTCATACTATCATCTTTTTTCTTCACAAACAACATCGGAACTCTCCAATGTGATGTACTCGGTCTAATAAAGCCCTTCTACAACAACTCCTCTAACTATTTTTTAAGCTCCTACAACTTAACAGTAACTATAATATAAGGTGCAATAGAAATTGGTACAACTCCATATATAGTCTCAATGGTAAAATCTATTAACCGTTAAGGTGGTAAACTAAGTAAATCATCCAGGAATACTCCAAAAAAACTCCCTCATAATAGGAATATCCTTTAGTTTAGGACTCACCTCTCTCGTATCTATAATATGAGCTAGATAAGCCTCACATCCATCCAATACCAATTGTCTAGTAGTTATGGCTGAGATCACATATGCTAGGACTACTATATAATCTCCCTACAAATATCATCATCAGTTTACTTAAAGACTTGATCGCTGCCACCTTTGCATGACAACCCACCACAGCTTGATGTTGTGCCAACTAATTTATCCTGAGAATCACATTAAACTATCTCGAATCCGTCACTATCAAGTCAATTAGTAGCTTCATTCCACCATTCCTCACTAACATTCCCCTCGTTCCTAACTCATAAGCCTCAATATCAAATAATAAAATTGTACATGAAATGACATCATTGGCTGCGGGTGCCTCTTTCCTAGTCATATAATATATCATTGCCTAAGTCTAACCTTGTGTTAAAGATGTCTCACTAGTACTTGTAAACATGATTGGTCCACACCCAGCTCCTCTACCACCACCTAGACTACCAACTCTATCTAAACCAAAAGCACCACTCTAACCACATATCCTCACTCACTCACTACTACCTACTATCAAACAGCTTCCTTGTAAATGTCCCTACTCTCCATAAATATAGCATGTGTGGCTGATTCTAATAGGTCCCCAGTATGGTCCTCTGTGAACTCTTCCGCATATAACACAACTCTATACCCCTCCAATTCCTCCACTAAAAAGTTCTTTGAACCTTTGACTAGCCCCTCTGTCTAGTCCAACCGATGGTGCACTAGTAGTGTTATGCAGTCCTAAATTCCTACTAGCTCTCCTATATCTACCAAATTTGTAGAAACTCCCACTTCTGTTGAATGTAGCATCAACTATGCTAGATCTCCTGTACTAGTAGACCATGAATGACTAGCTCTCCTTTTAACAAACTAACTTCCCTCTGCATGATGACTCTCTGATCTCCTCTTCAGCTCTCCTCTACTTCTGCCCTACTCTATCACATCTTCTACTCTGAGTTAAGTCTCCAATAACTTCTTGAAGTCGGAAGTAGCAACTCTCAAACCTAAATAAATCTCCCTCCTTAAACCCTACTCAAATCGATAACATTTGTCCTCTGGATTTTCCGTAATGTTTAATGCATACTTAGATAAAACCGCAAAGCAAGCCTTATACTCTGTCACACACATCTCCTCTATCTAAAACAAACTCAAAAACTCCATCTTCTTCAGATCCTGTTATATCCGCAAAGTATGTTTGTCTCTAAACTCTCTTTAAAACTCAATGATATGAATTCCGTTCCGTACCGGCCGGTACGTATCGTACCGGTCCAATACCGGTACGGAATTTTGAAGTTTGGTACCGGTTTTAAATACTGGTCGGTACCGGCCGATTTCGGTTGTAATGGCCGGTATGCAAAATACCGGCCGGTACCGAAAATTTTAAAAATTTGGGGGACTTTTTTGCAAAATTTTCAAAATCTCCTTCCCTCCCTCCTACCTCTCCTTCCCCCCTTTTTTTTCAAAGTTTTGAAAATAATAATAAATATTTTATTACTAATAATAATTATAAATTAAATAAAATATTTTTATTTTTATTACTAATAAATTCTTTTCATTTAAATTTATTTTAATATTTTACAAAATATTTATTAATAAAGTATTAATAAAAATATTTTATTTTTTAAAATAAA
>JAOQMS010000005.1:6579520-6605119 GCA_027563885.1 Erythroxylum longipes
CAATTATACAATATGATAATGAACTACTTTGTAATTTTTAAAAATTTAGAGACTATTTTATAAATTTAAAAAATTACCCGAAACGGTACCCGGTATTAATTGGTACCGGTATAGTACCGTACCAAAACCCAATCCGGTACTAAGTCCGGTACGGTATTCATAACTTTGCTAAAACTCCTACTAAGTCATCTATTGTGACTTGTAAGATCTCTTCACTCACTTCTACCAAGTTTATGTGTTACCCTAGAATAATGAAACAATATACTGCAAACTTTTTCTAGGTACACCACAAATAGTCTAAAACTAAGTATGTCTACTCACACAATGCCTCAGTCTCCTCAAGATCAGTAGTACCTTAACACTTTATTGCACCAATCTTACTGATTCGTTCATAGTTACGATCCACCCTAGGATCCCCTCGGGCTGGAGCTATAGTACCAACTTGTTGCATTATCTGAGGTGGCAATAATATCTCTCCTCCAACTAGATCCGCTCTGATATCCTCCTAATTAGGTACATTAAGAGCACATACCAAGTTACCCGATTTTCCAATCAACTCTTAGCTAACAATATCATGTCCTAAAACCATCCTATATAGGACAAAAACATGTTTTCAATTTTCTTATTAATTCACTCAATTTATCCCTAGAAATATAAGTCCACGTTGATATCAACTAAATGAGATGCTCTAAAATTTTTAAATCACAATTTAGTGAAATTTCTCTATAATTATATAATTAATTATCAAAAATCTCTTTAGTCTAAAAGGTGATGTTCATTACTGAGCAAAAATTATTAGTACAAGCATAAATATCCAAGCCATAACATTCAAAAGTATATACAATAAAACAATTGGACTCAATTTTATCTATTGGCTCTATTTAGACTCCAGTTAATCACTTGTACTGTAATTATCGACAATCTTTTTATCACACCCTAAAAATATGGATAAGAAGGAGAAGGGAGACTGTTTTCCGTTAGTTTCTACTTGCTGTGTTATATATCTATGCTCCTCTCTTTTCTTTTAATGGGATGGGTTGAATCTTCATTAAAGGATTGGATTTGTGGGCTTTACACTTCAACTAATTAACATGATCAACCAGGAATAAGTTTGTAACAGACAGATGATAGAGCAACTATTGTGTCTTCGGGAGGGAGCAAGGAGGAGTTAAGATCAGATACAAAATGCAAAGCAGTATCTTATCAATTATGAGTACGAGTTCGTCGAAATCAACTCTTTCTTGGGTTCTATCTGACACAGTTCGAAGGAGTAAGCAACAACATAATTAGGCAGGGAGATGATGAAGTGGCCTGGAATGATCCTTTGTTTATAAATCTATCATTAGATCACCTGGTTAGTGGCAGTGTGCCGCCTGCATCACATAGGATGTGCTGGATGACATTTTCAGGTAAAGCACACTGCAGAGAAGAATGAGCAACATCAATAAATATGATTTAATCAAATTGATTTTCCCATATCCATCTTGCTATTTCTGTGGCCGTGATTACCAAAGATCTTCCTCTTAGCTCTGGTCCCTCACTGTCAGTTCATATTCCTTTTTAGAATCACTACAGACTACCAACTAGCAATCTCGCACCTTACTCCCGCCACATCAACTGAACTCGATATAGAAATGAAAGAAACAAAGAAAAATAATAGCCACTTATAGCAAGGGATGAACGATTTCTTACTGAAAATTAAAAAGTTACACAACTAAATATGTGAAGCAATTACACAAGAACGAGGCTCCTTAAGCACCACTCTCAAGTTGAAGTTATTCAGCCATCCTCTAATTGAATGGCAGAAAAAATATGAGAATGACTACTACATATGAAATAACTGGTTCCTGTAGCATAGGGCCCAATCTGAATCCTCTGAACGAACCAGACCACCGCCGTCAGTGCTTATAGACTCTGCACATGAACATGCTATCCTAGGAGGGCATTCCCCCTTGACCTTTTTATCACTTTCATGTTCCCTTTCTACAATTTCAGTGGAGCCAAATCCAACAACAGAGATTTCACCCTTTTCCAAATCAACATTAGGCTCGTAACTTGTATGAGATTTCAAGTAGTCATTATTACAGCAAGCAACGTCATCATCTTCATCAGACAAGCATCTGCAACAATCAATATCATCCATCTCAAAGATTCGACTAATTAGTCCCTCTCTCCAAGATATTCTCATTTGAGACTGTGATACATTCTCCACAGTAGAGCTAGAAAACCAAGAGGCTCGATCATCTAAAATTTTCTGAAACTGTAAAAGATTAGCAGAAGTTGAAGATGTACTCAAACAATCAAACTGAAAACTGGAACTTGGATCCCATATCGATGCATGGCTCTTAGGAGATAAGCTTGCCATTTGAAGACCCTCTGCCACAGAGTTGAATTCAGAATCAATGTTGCAAGTACCTGCATTTAACAATGCCAAGTCAACTCGCTCATCTGAGCTGGAGTTAGACTGTGGAATTTGAATTACATTTCCACTATCCAAAGTGTTCATGGAGAATGGAAAGTTATCCCAATCAAGATCATAATGAGTCTTCCTATCTTCTTGAAATGGTGAAAGTGTCACAATATCATGCGAAGAGGACCTTGGAAACCCTCCAAATTCAGATATATCTACAGGACAAACAGGAGAAGCATTTCTCCTCGGAGTACTTCCATCCGACGGAAGACCCTCTTTACCAGATAAAGATGAAGCAGGAGATTTTTGCGTAGCATACTCCTTCAACCTATGAAAATGACACAATCTATTAGATAAATTCTCCTTTTGATTCTCATCCTCCTCTTTGCAGGGTGATAAAAGCCAATGCATTGAAGCCTCAACAGGTACAGGCAACACAGAAAGACTACCCTCATCATCAAACCCTGCAGCTATCTCTTTATCATTATCCTCGTCACTCTCAAAACTAGCGATAGCCTTAGCTTCTCCAACAGTAAGCATTCCTCTAGGCCTACACTTCCTCTTGTCAGAAACCCCAGACAAAACATGGCCAGCAGCATAACAAGCAGATGTGCCTGTCTGTGTTGCTGTCGACAACATCAACGATCCGCAATGTATCTCCGGTGATACTGAGGCCTGAATCGGAGGAGTCTTGCTATTGGTACTTGCTGATTTTGTACTAGTGCTGTTGTTTGATATCTCACCATCACCAGTAGCACCCTTACCATCAACGGCAATATTCAACCCGGACCCAGCTGCCATCTTACTCAAAGGAGTGAAATTTGTTGCATCAGAGTCACGAACTCCATCAACTACCAACTGTCTCAACTCCCCAGACACAGACTTCATCTCTCTGCCACCGGAGTACAGAAAGGAAGAAACTTTACAACCTCTGGTATTCCCAGAAGTGGGGTTTTTACCAGAATGCCACCGGTACAGACATGGACGATGGTTCCTACTACCTTTCTCCCATTTATGCGAAGTGGGTCTTTGAAAAACTGAACCCTTGGAAAATTTCTCCGTCGTAGGTCTCAGATTAGGAGCTGACTTAGGGGTTTTCAAAGGAAAGGTTTTGTCCGTTGCAAGCCTATGATTCTTACTGAAATTGGAAGGTGCTTTCGTCGAAGAGGAAGAGTGAGACAGAAGTAACCTGAGACAACCCTTTGGCGCTTCAGTGGAAGACATTGAAGAAGTATTACTGATTCCATCAACGCTGCCATTGCTGGAAGTTGTACTAGTACTACCAATGCAACCATTACTGAGATCTTGAAATGGGTTTCTGGAGTTCAGCTTCTTCCTGGTTTGTGTCTTTGTGGTGTCTGGTGGCAGTGTAGGTTTGGAAGATCTGTGGTTATGGGTTTTCATTTTCAATGATTGCTTCATTTTGGTGCGTAACAGAAGTGAAGATCTAAAAGCACTTATCTTTTGTGCGTGTGTGTGTGTGGGCTCAGCAAGAAACGTTTGATTTGAAATTAGGAGTTGAAGGCGGAAACTGTAGCCTTTTCCAGATTTTGCCCTCGTTTTTCTCGCTTATTTCTGAGCGACCACTAATGCTACAAGCTACGGTTAGGCATATAATCCTGGAGGCGGGCTACAGGCTAGGCCGGGTGGCCCATTAAAACGACTACGTTTTATATCAAACGACATTATTTTTAAAAAATTAAGTTATTTTATATTGGTGGATCATGGTCAGCTCGTGACCTAATTAATTCGAGCTAAAAAAGGGTTAGTTAGTTTAAGTTGGGTCATTATTGCTATTATTAGCCACGGTGCTCAAATTGGCAAGTTTAACATCGAATAGTGAAAGTAGAAATGGGGCGGGCCTAGACTAAGGTAGCTTGTGACCCGACGAGCTACGGGCATATTTTTTAAAAAGAAAAATTTTAAGTAACGGTTGAATTATGGGTTAGACCGGGTGGATTTTGACATCTCAAGTGAAAGGAAGGAATCTCTCATTTTATATCTTTATACTTTATCAAACCTTCGGTTTGAGTTTGGCGCTAATTAAATTTGGTTAGATCTTAAGTTGATTAGTCACATTCAACGTGAATTAATTTAAATAAAATAATATTATTTTAATTATAATAAAATAATATTATGTTAGAATGTTGATTTGATTTTAAATAAATAAATTATAAATTCTTTAATTTAACTAAATTTCGACTCAGAACTTAAATCATAAGGAAAAATTGAATTAAGCTTAGATTATAGAAAGTCTAAATGCATTTTAATAAGACTTTTAAAGTAAGAGACAAACTAGTAAATCAAGACCTTAAGGTGAGACATGGCCACATGTACCATGTGCCAAATTTCAAACGTGGAAGCAAAAGCTTGCTTTCTTTCTTATCTAAAAGATCATGTATTGATGTAATTGGATATTTCATTAATGTGGTTTTCATATAAAAGTATAAAAAATATAATATAATCTTTTAATAATACAATCATAATTACATGGTTAATCAAGTTACTTATTATCATTACATTACATTATTCATGACATTAATGACCCAAATCAAACCCAACTTCAGTTACTAAAACAATATTTGCCTAATCTATTTATTTTTTTAATCACCATATGGTTTCCTAGTTTAATCACATTGGTATTTTTATATATGTAGGCTTATAACAATTACACACACACACACGAGTAAATTTAAGTATGACAAAGCTTGTGCGATCTGGATCTATTTGATTTAAAGTTTACGAGCTAGGTCTGAATTAGCTAAACTTTAAATTGAGTTAAAATTTAATTTTAATTTTAAATTTTAGGCATCTGAGCCTCCTACCGTTGACCAAGATTCGTAATAGAGCACAGGGGTCGTAAAAGAGAGCCAACGAATATCTACTGCATTCTTTTCATCAAAAGTGGCACTTTTGTACTCTCCATATTCTTGGTCTCAAACTCTTCACTGTCATCTCTGCCAGATCACTTGATTGTCTGCCTTTGATCTATATACATCAGGGCCATGGCGACAGAACCTAAAAAGATCATCATCGATACTGACCCCGGCATTGGTATATGCCTTTTCTTTTCATGTCTTTATGCATATGCATACGCATATATGCTTTCTGGTATGTTTCTTGATTTGGAGAGGTTCAAAGCTTAATTTTTGATTTGGGTAATTTACCAAGTTGGCATTTTTACACTTTTTTGGGATGCAGAGCATGAATGGCTTCAGTTTATTCGTTTTAATTTTTTCTTTCTTTCGATTGGAATATGCTCCTGGGTCCATTTATCTTTCTGTTTTTCTCAAGAATTGCATGAAGCTTGAGAAAGGTGTATGATTATGAATCTTGTCCGGTTCATGGTCTGGTCTTCTAAGAAAGTTAACAACTTTCAAGGAATTGAGGGGTTGCTCCTACTGGAGAGAAACAATTGTTTTTTACTTTCTATAATTGGAGGATGTAATTTCCTCGTTATTAAACTACGAAATGGCGTTAATGCAATTCAGATGATGCCATGGCCCTATTTGTCGCCCTGAGATCACCTGAAGTGGAGGTGATTGGTCTTACAACCATATACGGGAATGTTTATACGACCCTGGCCACCAGGAATGCCCTGCATTTGGTAAGACACGGTGTCTCTTATAGTAGGCTTCCAGGTCACAGTTAGTGACTAAAAACGATGAAATTTCTGTTACCACTTACCAAGTTCAAGTTTGTAAGTTTGATTGATTTTTTTTTTGTACTTCGATTCCAGGTGTTATGACTTTAGTAGCTTTTCTGTCTTTTCTCAAAGAAAATTTTCCCTTTCCTGTTTACTTAACTGTAGTAGCTTTTTTATGTTGCCCATGGTTTAGTTGGAAGTTGCTGGACGAACTGATATCCCAGTGGCTGAAGGCTCTCATGTCACAGTAACTGTATGTCCTCATCCTCCTTATCTTCGTTAATTCTATGCTGAATGCTCTGTTTCAGAGTTGAGCTTGTTCAGATTAATATCTTATGTTTCTAACCATTTCTTGCTCTGCTGCTGAATAACTATGCATCTGAAAGGAAAGAGGCAGGGTAGTATATAAGGGCTTTGTTTTTGGAGAAAAGATAAACAATCAACAATTTTCAGGTAGGTAGGAGATTGACTGAATATCAGAAACAATGTAATCAGTAGCTTCTCTGGATTTACTAGCAGAGTAATTCCTGTTGTGGAATCCCGAGTCTCGTGATAGTGCTACCAGTCTGAATTTCCTGGTCTTCATTGTACCAGACTATTAGTGTTTCTATTCCAATTTCAATTCTAATTTGGCCCGAGTTGCAATTTTTTCTTCAACCTAGTTAAAAATTTCTTGTTCAATAGCTCATTTTGGCCCTTTTTCTTGTAAAGAAAGGTACAAAACTTCGCATTGCTGATTTTGTCCATGGCGCTGATGGACTTGGCAACCAAAACTTTCCTCCGCCAAATGGGAAACCAATTGAATTGTCAGCGGCTGCTTTTCTGGTTGAGCAGGCAAGGCGTCACCCTGGCAAAGTGACTGTGGTGGCGTTGGGCCCGCTTACAAATATCGCACTGGTAATGTCTTGGCCACGTTTAAAGGTTTAACTATGGGAACTTTAATTTCTGTTTCCAACTGATGATCTATTAAACAGGCTATCGAATTAGATCCCGCATTTGCAAAGAACATTGGGCAGATTGTTCTTCTTGGTGGTGCATTTGCTGTGAATGGAAATGTAAATCCAGCTGCTGAGGCAAATGTGAGTTGTATGTGCCTTTGTTACTCTGAATTATTTATGCATGCCATGAAACCATTTTGCTTATGAAGAAACAAGCCTACTAGCTAATGAGTTAGAGCATTGAAGGGGTCACTCTACTGTCTCTCTTTGGTTGGGCTGATGTTATTTTCTAGCTAATTTATCTTGCACTTTAGAGTTACATGTGAGCTTGCATCTTGTTCTGTTTAGGGAGAACCTTGTTTCTTTGATGTTGAGGGATTTAATGTATAAGCTTCCAAGTAAAGTTTATCTATTGAGCTGTAGATTCTCACTTGAAAGATCTATCTTCTTAGTTCCTTAGCCTCACTCTGACTGCCTTCTATACATTTCTCCCTATCATTCTTTACCTAACATGTGGAATGGATGACTAGATTTTCGGCGATCCAGAGGCTGCTGATATTGTTTTTACCAGTGGAGCAGATATTTTGGCTGTGGGAATTAATGTTACCCATCAAGTCGTTTTGACTGGTAATACATATGGTTTTTAAACGCATATGCTAAAACAATGCAACTCATATAATGCCAGTTTTTTTATATGCAAAGAAATATACTTATTATAACTCATAGTTGTTTCATGTGAATTTTCATATCAACCTCAGGATGAAGGTTCCCAACCATCCCTTTTACACTTGATGTGTAGCTAAGCTATGACTTGTAGTGTAGGTAGAATCCACAGAGAATTCTAGGATAAACCTACCGACACGGCTTGTCAGTGTCAGAGTGGATTGCAGATTCTTATTTGCTCTGATTGTCTTGTGTTCTGCATGACAAATTTCAGATGCTGAGCGAGAAATACTGGCTCAGTCAAATGGAAAATTTGCAGAATACCTATGCAAAATCTTGGAAGTGTACTTCTCTTATCATCATGATTCATACAGCATGAGAGGTTTGTTTTCCTGGAACTGATTATGATTGAAATCAATTCTTCTAACTGACGCTTAGATTCACTCTCGACACAGGAGTCTACCTTCATGATCCAACAGCTCTTCTTGCAGCTGTTAATCCTTCACTAATCACTTACACAGAAGGTGTAGTTAGAGTTCAGACAACTGGCATCACAAGAGGATTGACCATATTGTACAACAAACAGAAAAGGTAGGATCATCTGAGATACTCTACATGGTTCACGATTACTTAACTTCTCTTGCTACATGACATTTAACTATCCAATATTTAATTCTGGTTCTATCTGAACTTTTCTAGTTCACCCCTGCATTCTCTACATAAACATCATTATTTGTGATTGAAGAATCATCCTTAATATTCTTCTTGTGCTCTTAATGGTTCACATCCTTAAAACTAGACCTTGATTGAGATTTTTCCTTGACAAGAAATGCGCTTTGAATTATATTTGAAAATGTTGAACCAGGTTTTCCGAAGTGACCGAATGGACTGATAAACCAACTGTCAAGGTGGCTGTCACAGTTGATGCTCCCGCCATTGTCAAATTGGTCATGGATCGGCTTATGGAATGATAGTGTTAACTTTCGATTCAACCAGCAGTCTATTGTCTTCTGTTTACTTTGAGCAGCTGGTTATTGTTATCTTAAGCCAAATTTGGTTCTGCATGGTGTTTTTGTCGCAAAGCATTGATTATTATAGCAAACAAAAAGATCCTATATTGACAGGACAAATGCGGAACCATGTTTCCTGCTGATAGTATCTATTATTTGCTTTCTAGTTTGATTTCAGTCACATTCGAATGATTTCGTAAGAAGAAACAATTTGCTAGTTTTGCGTATTCTTTGACTTTTGGCTTTATCAAAAACAGGATCTTTACTGATTAAGAATAAGATAGTGTAATATTAAACATCTTTACGTGTTAAAAAGATTTTTACTGAATTGTTGATGTGTATTCTTTGACTTGAAAAAAGGAAAGGGCTTTTACTGAGTGAAACTTTCGATATGAAAGGTAAAATGGATTTGCAAAAGACAGAAAGGACATAACTTTAACAACATTATTATTTCAGAATACGTTTCTCGTTGTTCCTTTGCTTATACAGTATATCATTCAGCTTACCCGTGATGAAGACTCGATGCCATAGTTGTGAATCAACGACCTTTTAATCAGATTACCCATCATTTTTTGTGAAGAACTTGGAAACGACCATACTTGGGTCGTGGTAGCTCGACCCAGCCCAGCAGGATCAAGCCGCCTGGGCTCATGGATTAAGTAGTATAACTTTAAGGCATCCCAGCTCCGATCCATTAAGAGTAACTTCGGCTTTGAAAGAACAAGAATCGTTGTGGCGTATAGAATTATGTCCACGTCTTTGCTGTTTTTCTTTCTTTCAATTGCATGCTTCTGTTTTGTATTGAAAGTGAAACTTGGAACGTGCGACACACACAGACAAGGAACGGTGAGAGGGGTGTTTAAAGAGGGAAGGTAAATGTCTGGAAGGATGATAAGAGGAGTGATTCTGGATGAGTCAGTGCTGTTAGATGATATTGAAAGCCCTTCACTTTGCTCCTATGTGCCAGTTCTCCTCCGTAAGCTCCGCCACTCACAGTTGCGCCTGGTACTTTCCACTTCACCAGTCCCCTTTTCTTTTGATCATTGTTTCATCAGTGATTTTAACCATTTGTCTCACTTGCATTTCTCGGTACTTTTCTTTCAGGGAATCTCTTATTCTCTATCTCTTTCAGGTGCTAAGGTTTGCTTCTATGCTCTTTCTCTTCTTTTTTTCCCTTTTTAAGTGTTGGTGGGTTTAATAGGTTTTAATGTTGTGGGATGAGGGATAATTGGGTTCAGATCAGGATCATAAGAGAGAGATAGAGTTTCATCTGTTTTCAATTCCAAAGTTACTGTCTTTGTTTTTTAATGGCAATTGCTGTTTATCATCGATAGTGATTGCTCGTAATAGGTGAATCTGCTATCGACAACTGCGACCCAACACTCCCTTAGTTGCTTTCCTTTTAACGATTCATTCATAGATGATGTTGGGAAGGAGCTCAGCCAAGCGTGGGGTACTGTCGGAGGAAGTGTACTGTATGTTGCTTCCAAAAGCAGGAACCAAGCACGTGACCAACTAAGGAGTTTGGGCTGGTTTGTTGTAGTTCTGGGTGAGTATCTTTGAAACCCTTTTCACTGATGGAATCTGAACTGAGATGCTTGATTTATGCTGTGCACAATGTTTAGTGCATGAAAATATGGATGAGATACTACTATTTGTAAGTGATTTTACTCAGCAAATTTAGAAGTTGAAACCAGGTTTTGATTCCCTGTTAGATGCTGATTCTGCTGGTGCATGTGAGAATTCAAGCATTCTTTGCATCAATAAGCTTGAAGAATTGCCTTTGACTATCTGTCACTTACAAAGAAAGGTTGGTAGAGATTCGTTTGGTGGTAGCAAAGACCAGAGTTTGATTATTCATTTCTTTTGGTGGTAGCAAAGACAAGAGTTTGATTATTCATACTTGCTTCTAAACAAAGGAAAAAAAAAATTTGAGTATGTCACTTTTTTTATGAAATGTTGGACGAGAGAGAAGTGGTAGGACTTCTAACTGGAATTTACTTGTATTCCTAAATTGGAAGATTACTTCTTGATCTTTTAGGCCTTAGTACAAACTTTTTTCAGTAGTGTAAAGGAGATAATTTATGGGTTGTCTCTTTGGTTTTTCCTAACGTACCAGGCCTAGGGTATCTCTGTCTATACACCTGATAATGTTCACTCTAAGCTTTTTTTCTTGAGAAGATAGAATAATCCATACTTATATATTGATATTGATATCATCCTCATCTATTTTAATGTATTACTGTACTCATCTAGATTCAGCAGTTCTGACCCTTTAATTTCCAAACTTATAATTGCAAGCAGGCACTTGGTGACAATGTGGTGATAGTTGGCTATATCATGAAATCTTCTCGTGAAGAAGATTTTGCTAAGGTGAGACCACAAAAGAGAAAATTTTCAGCTATATGTTATCAAAATTTATAAAAAAAAGACATTGAGAAAAGAGAACAAAATATTTACTTCCTGATGGTGTCTGATTAGATGGGGAAGTCCATATTGAACTGACTTTTCCCTGATTGAACTCCTATTTTTTACCACTCAATTTTTTCGCTCTGGTTGCAGAACCTTCTGAAACATGACATTGTTTTTTTTATGCTTTTCCTTGTTTGGAATTAATCTGTTAAGTATATGGGTACTCTTTTCTGATTCAATATTTTCCTTCTTGCCCAGACTTGTTTGAGTTGCCCAGCTTCTGTTCAAGCAGGCTTACTTCTGTTTTACCAAGGAATCAACTGCAGTTTAATTTTTAATACTCATGTTTAATTATTGTCCTTGTGTTCTAGAGAGGTGCATTCCCCTTGTGTCCAACTCCAAATGGGCTGATCTTTCTGCCCCTCACATTTAACCTCCCGCTACAATCTCAGTTACTACTTGTTGATGTAATTCTGCACAAAGCAACTGATGAAATAACCTCAGTTGAATTAAGCCGATCATCGGAATCAAACAAGATCACTTTCACCACAGGCATGCAGGAATTGCAAAGGTAAATTTTCTGAAAATGTTCTTGTCCTTTGTTGGTCTTGCCATACGATCTATTATATTCATTTCTCTTGAAAGATTGAACTCCAGTCACTTTGTAGACAATTTCTCCTGATTTAGTTTATTTAGTGACCTTGTTGCTATGTGACTGATTTTGGTTTTCACACTGTAATACGTGTTCTGCATGTTGTTTCACTTTGTATGTGATTCTATATTTATTACCTCTGCAATTTGTTGCGGCTTTGCCTCTTCTTGTCGACAAGTAAAATTATGTTCCATATATAGCAATTCATGTCAAGATTTCTGGTTGCCCACATTATGTATTAGATTGAACTGTCTGCACTGAAATTTTTGTTTAAAAGGCCACAATCAAAGTTTTTAACATTAGAAAGTCCTTTCTCACTAAACACGTGATTCTACTACAGGTTCATGGAATGTCAGCATGATCAACTTGTAATTGACCCAATTGACAACATGTATCCTGTCTTGGATCGGCTAAGAATACAAGAAATTCTACTTGGCTTGGAGGATTTTAACTCTGAAACCCACCATAAAATCAGAGGAGCTTACTTTTTAAAGGTCTTTGTTCAGAATGGTACCAATATATTTTTAAGATCCTTTATGATGTGAATCTGTGATAACATAACCTGCTATTATTAGAAACTAGAAAGCAATCCATAAATCGTGTCTTTTTTTTCTTTTTCAAGAAATAATGAATCCTGTGCCCTTGGGATAACTATGATGATCTCTTTTTCTGGTTGAAGCTTCTTTGGTGGCTTTCAGTGATGTTACTCATAGCGATAATGCACCTTTAAATTTCAACTCAGGGAAATAGCGTAACAATTCATCTTTCTTCTAAATGAAGTAATATTGTGAGATCTATTATGCAGGTTAATGATTTCCGTGACCCTGATTTAGTGCAAAGGCTGTCAAAAGCTAAACTCTCTCTTCCAAGTATTGTGAAACCCCAAGTTGCCTGTGGTGTAGCTGATGCACACAGTATGGTAAGAGTTGATATTGCATATGCTCTAATTCATATACCATCTTTGTTTATCTGCAATATCACTGGGTTGCATGCTTAATATGACTGTTGTAATTCTGAAAAGAAATCATCAATATTGTTGTCAAGATTAAGAATTGACAACACAATGAACAATGTATCAATCTTGTACTGAAGATATGGTCTTTTATCAAGGGCCCACCAGGTTCATTGTTTTGTTTTTCTGGATAGACTACCAAATTACAGGCTATTTTCAATACAGATTCTATCAAGTTAGCAGCAATTTAAGCATTACCCATCCCACGCTCTCCTTTTTCGTTCCACACACACGCTTATTTATTCTGGTTCTTAGAGCAATTATCTGTTGCATCCCAGGCAATAATCTTTAAACTTGAAGACTATAAAGATCTAAGCGTTCCTCTTCCAGCATTGGTTCAGGTGAGCAACCAAGTACATCTTTTGTGTTTTTTTCATAATTCTATGTCCTTTATGTTGCCAATAGTTAGTATTTTCTGTTCTTTTCAGAAACTTGTTGATATGTCCTTATTGGGATCAAAACGCTAGCTCACATTTCTAAGCTGAAGGCCTATATTTGTTTCGGGCATGTGCTTTTATTGAGGATTTCTTTTCCCCTACAATGTCAAAAGGGGGTTCTAGATGTTAATTTAGTAATAGTGAACCAATATGTTTATTAAATCATGTCAATGGAAAGAATATAACAGGATTGGATATCCTAGTTATTCATCTAACAAAGATCAAACTATAGGGTTCTCAGCTTTGGTATGACTGGTTGCCACATAAACTCGGAACTCCACTCCACACACTACACATGCACTATGCGTATAATAGAATTGGAAACCATAGTTTCCTGACGTAAAACTTAGCTTAAGCAGTGGCCTATGATTGAAAATCCGTTAAGACTTTCCTAAGAAATTAAGGAAATGGTGAATGGCTGTTAAAGTATAGCTTTATGAATATCCTCCTTTATTTTTTGGGGGTCAATCATTTGTATTCATGATTGAAAATGATTGGAATTACAGGAGTATGTGGACCATTCATCCACTTTATACAAGATTTATGTCCTGGGAGAGAAAATCTTCTATGCAATTAAGAATTCTACACCTAATGCTGATATTTTGATTAAATCATCTAAATGTAATGGACTCAGACCATTACTCTTTGACAGGTATAATTTATTTGATTTCTTAGTATACTGGTTTCTATGCTCTCAAAGATAAGAGCATGGTTGTTGATCTGACAAAGATATTCCATTCTTTCACAGCTTGAGATCTCTTCCAGTTAACTACTCTGGAGTTGGTAATTCCCTAAAAGATGGTAACCATAGTTTTGATCTTGAGCTGGTTACTAATGCTGCAAATTGGCTTGGAAGAAAACTCGACCTTACAATCTTTGGCTTTGACGTTGTTGTACGTAATGCTTTCTTGAGTGGAGGCTTCTTTCCTTGGCTTGATTTATGTCTTTGTTTTAGTTGAATGCTGAGGTGCCTGAATGTCCTTTTAATGTAATTGAATCTACACCCTCTCATTACTGTTTATTCTGCTACAAAAAATCAGATTCAAGAAGGTAGTGGAGATCATGTAATTGTGGATGTGAATTACCTTCCATCCTTCAAGGAAGTGCCTGATGACGTTGCCATACCTGCCTTCTGGGGTGCTATCAATCAGAAGTTGGAGTCAAGAAAGAGTAAGGGATCGTAAAAGCTGATCGTTAGTGCTTTTTTTCAGCACATTAAAGACTGCCCAACTACTGGAAGACCGCAAAAGTGGAGTTGACATACTCCAAATATTTCCATGCTCACTAACATGTTTATCATACGGTTCAAGTCAATGTCATCTTTGAGTAAGTTGGGAAGAAGAGTCCCGAAATAACTCAATATGGAGAATTCAATCAATCAATAATTAGGCCCTTTGAAGGATTTTGGTCATATAATTACACTTCTGTTTGTGTTCATTCAATAATCTTCCTTTCTATTTTGAGTTAAAAATTAAAAGATTTTTCTATTAGGTTATTTTTCTTAATTTTAATATTATTATTATTGATATATAATATTATTTATCGTATAAATGTTGATTTGTTAATAGGTACTCTTTACATGATATCTCATGTTAATAATATTAATTATCAAGTTAATAGTACATTACATTAATTTTGCATCGAATAAAAATTTAAACATTTTATTACTATTTTTAATAAAAATTAAGTCACTTATTCTTTAAGGGTTTTTTTTTTTACTTTTCTAAGAGTTGTCAAGTTTTATTAGTTTTTTTATTTTATGTATGCACATTTAATTTTTAATTCACTAAAAATTTAAATAATTTTGAAAACAATTTTTTTACTAATTAGAGCTAAGACTGTGTATTACTGAATTTTCTTAAGCTTTAAGATTTATATTGGGTATTGTTATTGTAAAAATTCAAATAATTAAAAATCTTTAAAATCTTTGAACTTTATAATAGAGTACATCTAATTTTTAAATTTTACATTTTTAATTATACAATAACTTAATTGGTATTTTTTAAAAACTTAAAAGTTTGAGTATTTTTTCAAAAAAGAATTTGAAAAAACCTTTTTCTTATTTGTTAAGAAAATCAAATAAGAAATAAGTAGACATCAATGTCAAAGTAGTGAGAGTGTGAGACCCAACTTTGAAATGGGACCCATGATAGACTTGATCCTATCCAATATATAAAGTTATGAACTGACCCCACTCCAACTAAGAAAAACTAAACACTATTACCGTAAAAAGATCACAAACAATATAAATCTAAAATAAATGAAATTGATATTAAATTTTGTAATATTATTTAAAATTATTGAAGTAGTAATAAAATATTTATTTTTTTACACATTTAACTTATCAATAATAGAAATGACATTTGTGTCCCAGTTTAACTAGCCATGGATATGGTCTAAAGTCAACAAGCTCAACATAATACATTTAAGTAGAGTTAATATTTTTAAATTTTCAAACTTTAAGTCGCGATCAGATTCAAGTTGCCTAATCTGGCCTATCATGCAAATAGTATCGTTTTGAGTAATAAATTTAAATTAGAAAGAAAATAATTAAATTTGATCCAAGTTGGATCGTCATATTTGACTGGACTCAAACTCGGGTTGTATGTCTTAGATTTATTATGATCTCAAATCGAATTGAGGCCTAATTAATTATTTTTGGAACTCTAGCTCAGCTTAGACTATTACCAATCATAAGTGATAGTCTATAATTAACGGCATAATGTAATTGTTACATAAATATAATCAAAATATGACCATTTGATAGATTAATGTCTACATAATAAATAATATTACATATTATTTTAAATTTGACATTTGGCCCGGCTTAGTCGGTCGTAACTTACTCTAAAATCAATAAGTCAAACTTTAATTGATTAATTCTTGGGTTCGATCTACTAAGCCCGAAAATCAATACATATAAAATTAAACGACGATTAAAAAAAATGTACCGGATATGTTGATATTTTTTATGTGTAATAATACTAACTATATTATTGATAGTAAATAAATTATAAAATAAATTTAAATTTTAACTTTTATGGTGTTTTTATTTCTTAAGAGTTTTTGTGTTTTATTAGTTTCTTTATTTTAGATATGATATTTAATTTTAATATACTAAAATTTTTAAATAAATTAAAAATCTTTGAACTTTATAATAAAATTCATTTAAATTAAATTTAATAGCTTAATTCGTAAAATTTAGACCTTAAAGAGTCTTTTTCACAAGACTCTTGAAAAGACATTTATCTGATTTTTTTAAGGAAATCAAACAAGAAATAATCAGACATGGATGTCAAGCAGTGGGACCCAAGGACCGAGGTAAACTTGATCCTGTCCGATATAAAGTTATGAACTAACCACACTCCAGTTGAAATTGAAATAAAATTGAAATTTAAAATCTTAAAGGGATTTAAAATTTAAAATTGAAATTTAAAATCACAAAGAAAAGATAAAAACCAAATTTACTGCAGAAATGAAAATGGAAAAGAAAAAGAAAAAGAATATAAATAGAAAATTGCGAAAAAAAAGAGGGACAAAAAGGACGTATAAATACGAACGACAAGTCGGACAGGGAAGCCGAGAATACCTCTCCAAATTAGTTAATCGGCCTATACAGGCCCAGGCGTCTCCTCCGTCTCCTCCGCCGTCCCCATATTCCTTAACGTCACTGCTTCTTCCTCACTCCAAAACCCTAGAAACGAAAAAAAAAAGTTGAAGTGAAAAAATTACAGAATAAATTAAAGAAAATCATGGGCCAAGAAGTGGAAGAAGTAGGATCAGAAACCCTAGACCAATCTCCGTCATCATCGTCGTTGTCGTCAGATCCCTCACTTACTCGTAATGTCTCCTTCAGTAAACTCAACGCCCAAGCTCCCGCGTTTGTCCCCACGCGCCCTCAAGTGCCTCCTCCGCCGACGCAGCTTAACATTCCTCCACCTCCGCCGGCGATGATGCATATCTATCCTCCGGCTCCTCCGTCGCCGTTTCACGTCCCCGTCCACAGTCCCGTTACGGTTCCTCATGTGATCCCTGTCCAGAATCATCAGAATCAGCATTATGTTCCGGTCCGGGGGCATAATGGTCAAAGTGTTCATCACTATGTTCCTGTGAACTATCACGCCAACCACCATCACCAGCACCACCATCACCAGAGTCCTTATAAGAAGGTGCAGTCTGAGCAGGAAGAAGGGGAGGCGGCGGCTGTCGAGAAGGATTTGCTGGATCATGGCCGTTCTAAGGGTGACAAAAATGGCCTCTCTGATGAAGCTGTGCAGAAGCTTATAAATCAGGTCAGAGTCATGCTGATTTATGAGTACTCTTTCCATATGACAATTGGGCGGAGCTTTGAATCGATGTGTGTACTATCTTTTGGTGCTAAGTATTTGAGTAGGGATTTAAAGTTTTTGTTTTCAGTCTAATGCTGTAGGAAAGTTTGCTTTTGGATGTTTTGGAACGTGTAGATTAACAGATGACCGAAAACACCTTTGCAAATATGATGGATTGGTAATGAAGACAAAATTTCTTTTCCAAATTCACAAGTTAACGAAATTGCTTTAATTGCCCTTTACCATTTTCTAGTAACCATAGCAACGTTTCTTAATTTCTTTTTAAAGTATAAACTTTTAGTGAGTTATCTCTTTTACTGACATCTATAATGCCTGCAACTTTGATTTTGGGGGATTATACTTGTGAATTTTGTTTGGTTCGTGGTGTAAATAATGCAATCTATGAAGTATATATTTTCCACTTTAAAATCTAGGGATATATTACAATTTTCATGTGGAATGGGAGTCATATCAGTTGTAGATCCAGATTATTTAAACATTCATGTGTTGGGGGTGGTGAGTCGGTTACTTCCTTTGATCCTCTTTCCCTTTACTAAGGCTTAACTATTTAGTCGAGGAATCTGATGTTACTCTTTGTGTCTTATGACGAGACAAACTTATTGTACCTACGCTTCCCAGGATATAGAAATTATTTTAAAATATGCTATGAAATAGGTTTTGATATGTGCTACTGGTATAGAATTGAAATTGGACACCAGCATACTTGCTTCTTTTTTGTTTAGAAATTTTGTTAATTTGTCCTGAATTTGGATTAATGATTGTTTGTCTTTCCATTGTATGTGCTTGCATGCTATGGTTGAATATCTTGTACAAGAGGGAAACTCTGTTGGTGGAGGCTTGTGATTCTTTTGGTCTCTTTAGTTCAGAGAATACTAGGTGCTGCTAGGGCATACTCTTGTTAATTCATTAAATTGAAAGAATAATCAAATGGGATTCTTTAACTGGTGTACTGTTTTCCATATTTGATGACAAACGAAGAATGCTAACTGAACTACATTTACGTCAAAACAGTGACGTGGATCGTTTTTCAACAGCATTATTGGCTATGATGTTTGGATGTTTTCCATTCCAACTTTCTATTGTCTCAAGTTGAGTATTGATCACTTCATGATTTTTAAACTTCTAATTCAGGTGGAATATTATTTCAGCGATTTGAATTTGGCAACTACTGATCATCTGATGAGGTTTATTAACAAGGATCCTGAAGGATATGGTATATTTTAGATTATCATGTTCTTTTTATTATATATTTTAGTGTTTACATTATGTTTAATGTTTCTGATATCCTTTTGTGTTTTTGTCCCCCCTTTTTCTTTGGTGAGCTGCTAGCTGGATAATTGGTGAAGTAAATACTTGCTGAATGTCTAATGAGTCTCAGTATGGTTAAATAGAGTTGAAAATGTTGCAGTTTAGGAAGGTCTTTGTTGATTAATAGAGTTGGATTCCATCTTAATTCCATCTTGCTTTCATGTAGTGCCGATATCTGTTGTTGCTTCATTCAAAAAGATCAAAGCTGCCATTAATAGCAATTCTCAACTCGCTTCCATTTTGCGGAACTCGTCTAAGCTTGTAGGTTTTTTTTTTCATATACTTGTGTCTGATATATTTTTGTTTTGTTTTTCATGCTTCTGTATCTTGTGATATTTTCTTCAATCATTGGTTAATGTTCTTTTTCACCTTATCCTGCAGATTGTCAGTGAAGATGGAAAGAAAGTGAGGCGTGTGCATCCCCTTACTGATTTAGATGTGGAAGAGCTGCAAGTAGGATTTTTGTCTTGCATTTACCAGGAAATATTTGTTACATAATGAGATGAGCCCTATTGGTGGTCTGTCTTCATAAATTATCTCCAGGCTTGAAGTTGTAGCTGGGAGATGTTTGAAAAACTTCTTTTTTAGGGAGATGTTTGAAAAACTTCTTTTTTAGGGAGATGTTTGAAAAACTTCTTTTTTATCTGTTACCAGATATCATCTGTTGACATTTTAACTTTATGAAAATAAGATGCAAGTCTCTCTATAAAGACTGAATTTATTCTTCCTCTTGATGTGTAGTCTCGCATTGTTGTTGCTGAAAATTTGCCTGAGGATCATTGCCACCAAAATCTGATGAAGATTTTTTCTGCTGTTGGAAGGTACCTACTTGATTAATATTGGAGCAATGATTTAGTATAACTTTGCTGAATGCAACTCTAGACATTTGATGTTGTTTTCTTGTTTCTTTTTCAGTGTGAAGACAATTCGCACCTGTCCACCTCAACCTTCTGGTGGTGGGGCTTCATCAGCATCTAAAGCTGCTAAAGGTGATGTGATGCATCTCAGTAACAAGGTACATCAAGGCTGGTACTCATTTATGTGCATTCTTATCGATCACTAATTCATTTGGCAACCTATGTATATTGATTTCTGTAACGTGTAGACATGATGAATTATGACTGGAGTTACTGAATGATGGAACTAGGTGAAAAAGGATATTAATAATACTGGGATGTTGATTTGGATATGACCGATAAGGGAAAAGATACCCGAAGAAAAGGCTAATAAAGAGATATCTGAAAGCTTGTTGTGTTCTTTGTCTTCGTCTCTGTTACTCCTGCTTTGTAATATTTTATCATATGTTTTTTTATCTTGTACATATTTATGACTTAATGGCAACTGGCGGCATAAGGAATTCAGAATGGCTAGTGGTTATCAGTGAACAATTGTGTTGTATGTTTTTAATTGCTACTGACCCTGATGTCATGTGCAGTTGCATGCCTTCGTTGAATATGAGTCTGTTGAGACAGCTGAGAAAGCAGTGAGTATCATTTTTTTCATTGATTAAGCTGTGCTCTTCTATATGCTTTAGCTCATTATTCTAATTAAATTCATATTTACTCTTGCAGGTTGCAGAGCTAAATGATGAGGGGAACTGGAGAAGTGGTCTGAGGCTTAGGTTGATGCTTAAGCGCATGGTATGGAATCTAATCTGTCCGTTACCACCATTAGGTTAATGCTTAAGCGCATGGTATGGAATCTAATCTGTCCATTACCACCGTCATTTACTCTATCTCCTAACAACCACCAACATCGTGTACTACATCTCCTAACAACCACCATTACCACCATCATTTATTATATCTCCTAACAACCACCAACATCATGTACATCATCTCCTAACAACCATCACTATCATCTTATTCTTCTTCTTCTCTTTTTTGTGAACATCGAGAATCACAGTTAGCCTTTACACATTGATAAATTTTCCGACAGTTTTGAGAATTCATTTTGGTTCATCAAGCTCTTATTCAGATATAAGATTGATTCTTGAAGATCAAATTATCAAAATGTTGATTGGTGTGTTGAAATGCTGTAGACAGAAGTAGTAGGCTGAAAAAATATAGAAGACGGATGCATGGGATGAAGTGTTCCTTCTAAGTGCTTCTAATAGGTGACTGAAGCTGGTGTTAGGCACTGCCTCTTTGCATTGTATCAGTAGTTTAACTAGCATGTAGAAGAACAAGGCTGTGATATGTTTATTGTCTACTTAAAAGTTATTCTTGGTATGCCAACCTACTATTAGGTGAAATTTTTGAAAATCATATCAATATGCATATTTTGTCTCTGAAAGATATCTGCTCTAATTGGTAGCATTGAGAATCAAGGCATGATGAAAGCCCTCAGTTAACCTTTGCAGTTGGAATCTTGTGTTTGAGTTTGTGTTCTCCAATTACAGCCCAAACCTACTCAAGCACGGGGAAAGAAAGGTCATGATGCACAGGGACAGGTGGAAGAAGATGAGGTCTCTACATCGGATCTACAGTTGACGGAGAATCAAATGGAAGATGCATCACTACAAGAAGAAGTCCAATATCAGGAACAATTTGTAAGTGCCAAAAATATATCCAAGTGTGAAAATTTACGACTTAATCCATTATCTTTGATGAACCTGACGCTGGTTGTAGTCTTGTGGGCTACGGTTAAGTCCTGGAAGTTTTTCTGCTAAATATTTTCTACTAGATAAAGATTTCTCCCTATCTATTGAGAAAAGCGGAGTAGCAGCTAGCTGAGAATTTTACAATGAAAAGAAGGCTTGCTTGACCAAAGTGCTCTGCCTTCCTAGATAACATCTTAAGGTTGCTCCTCATTTTACTTGGGCAGGGAGAGGATCATGCTAATGAGAAGGAAGGTGCACAGAGAAAAGGGCGTAATCGGGGGCGGGGTAAGGGACGTGGACGGCCCCAATATCATCACAATAACCGTGGAAATCATGTGGGAACTCCCCCCTCGAATACTCTGGTTATTGGGGAGCAGGCAGGTGCTGTCAAGCAGCCTCCAGGACCCCGTATGCCAGATGGCACAAGAGGATTTGCAATGGGTCGGGGGAAGCCAACAGCTGCAGTCAATGTTGCATCAAGCATTGGAGCTTAATAAGCTGATGCTGGAGATGAGGAAAAATAAACCTGGGCGTTGATGGCAGAATTTTAGAGACGGCTGTCCATCTCTGTAGTATGTTAAAGTTTTATCAGCAATTCTGAACTTGTATCTGATCTCCTAAGCTTGGTAAGGATGTTGGTGGAACAAATGTGTTGATTCATTTGTTCCTATTCCTTTTTCACTTTTTGGATATAATCATGTAGAAATGAACGAACAGAACCCGTTGGATGGGAGGGAGGAAAAAGCAAATACTTAAGTCATGTTAGTTCCAGACTTCATAACATTAGCAGCAAGGTGAACCCATATTATTCCACTTCTTTTTTACTTATTCAGTTAAAATACCGGTTGAGTTTATGCAATGTCATGAACGTTTTCAACAAAAAAAAAGTTATGAATATTGGTACCGGATTTGGAATGATGTCAGAATTGGGTGTTGTTTTGAATAATTTTTAAAAATTATAAAATAATTTTTGAATTTTTTTAAAACTATAAAAATGCTATTTAAATATATTGTATTTTATATTTTATAATTTTATATTAATTATATCTCTAAAAATTATAATAATAGTAAAATTTTGAAATAACTATTATTTATTTATTTTCAGTATTTTTTTACATCTTTTGTATAATTAATAATTACAATTAATATAAGAAAAAGTCATTTTATCATTATATAAATATAAAATTAAGGATAATTTAAAGTAGTTAAAATCTTACAATGTCATTGAATAATAAAGAATAATTATATCTAAACATTAAACAAAAAGAATAATGAAGTTTTATTACTTCATAAATATTACAACAAGAGTTCACGTTTAGGAATATAACCAAATAGAAGTGAAATTTAAAACAAAAATATTTATAATTAAAAGTTTTATATTTATATTGTATGTATAGAATTTAATATATGCATCGAATAGAAGAAAATAAAATTTTACAATTTCATTCAATCGAATATCTGTTCAAATTGCATCGACCTAGATTGTCATTTGGTACAAAATTCTTGACATCATCACCATCATTCAAATTCATTGAATCAAATGATGTGATAATAATTTCTCTTCTAATATTATCTTTTGAATCACTTTTGTCTATCAAGCTCGATTTTTAAAAAACTCAATCCACTAAAAGATCAACATGGCCAAGGTGAATTGAATCTACAAAACTACTTATTCTATTAAGAGTCTTAATAAACAAATAAAATTTAATTATTAAGAAATTACAAAAAAGTATATTCAATTTAATAATGATAACAACATATATTTCTCGAAGCTTTAAATTGTATCAAACTAAAACTAAGTCGTTTAATCTTTTGTATTCTAATCTATTATTTTTTTTGGAATCGATGAATTTAAATATGTTCCAATTTCTTTTACACCATGTTGCACTCACACATTGACTTATACTTTGAATTGCAACCTTTGTACTTATAGATCATCACTTCCGAATTGGTCCGACCAAATAACTTTAAGACAACAAAAGTAACCTTGTAAATAAAATAAAGTGATGACTAATGTTCAACAAGTAACAAAAGTGTAAAAAAAATAAATACTTAGATTAAGCTTGTCTCTTTGATAAATAACTATGGGCATCTCAAAATTACTAGAAGCATCCTTATAAATCCCCAATTGTTAACTTGGGAGATCTTGTATCTTCTTATGGGAAACAATTGTTGTAATAGTTAATAACCAATTAACTTCAATAACTTGGCCTAAAATAGACACTGGGATTTAAAAATGCCCTAATTATAAATATCAAAAAGTAAAGTTATCTTTCTCATCTCTTATTGATGATTGCAAAATAAGGTATAATAAAGAAGACCTATTTTTCAACTGGGCAGTGATTGCTTCTTTCACCATTGTCACCTTCTCATCATTATTAGTTGAATGAAGTATTTTTACTAAGGGCTTACAAACTTGGATTACAAATTGATATTAAGACCAAAATTCATAATCTTCAAGTATAATTATAAAAACATTCACTTTAGCATTAAATCTATTATATTGAGATGTGACTCACTTATCACTTATAAACATTTGTCTTAATTCTTTTTTCATTTGAAGAAAAAGATTGTTTGTTTATGTAGAGATAATAGCTCTGCCTTTGAAAGATTGTCAATACCGAAACATTCATCTAACAATTAAACTATAGCCCTCTCGAAGAAGGGTAAAAGGTAAGATCTTTTACTTGTCTTGTAAAACAAAAGGGGCGTAGCCTTGAGAATTTCATTTTATAAAAGTGGGATCATAAGCTAATCACAAAAGTCGATATTCTATTATGAAGGTGGGAAGAAGGATCCAATCTTAGAAATAAGTGTCTTTTTGCTATTAAAGTGATAAAAAATTAGTCGCAAATTTTGTAATACCAAGACGATATAAATTATTACCATTAGTGAAATTCTTCCTCATCAAATTTAAGATCCATACATGATTATAAATAAACTTAATCACTTTTTTTTCTTTTTGCTCAGTTTCATCATTAATGGTAAAGTATATAGCATCTTCTATATTTTCTAACATCAGCTCAATATAATGTGTAGCATAAGGAGTCTGATAAAAAGAATTATACTAATATTACAATCCTTCTCCAGCTGTTTTATAATCAGAATCATTTTTCATTAATGAACTGAATAATATGTTTTAGCTCAACTTCATTCACAATTTCATCAAATATTTGAAAAAGAGTATCATAATTTAAAACATTTCTAAATGCATCAATAGATTTAAAAATATATAAAAATCAAATAAATAAAACTTCAGTTCTTCTTTAATTCACAATGTTTAATTGTCTATAGACGCATATAATAATAAAACAATCTATTTTATAATTTTCTCATAAATTTAGCTTAATTTTCTCATAAATTTATCTTAATTTTCTTTTACAAAACAAAACAATTCCAATAAATAAAATTCCTAAAAAATTGCCTCGGTCGTATTTAATAAGCCATTCACATTATAGTGATACAAATAAAACTCATATGCAATTGCAAACTGGCAGGTTGCAGACTAGAAGGCGTTTCTTATCACCGAATTTTGAGATAATTTTTGTCTTTTTTTTTTCCATTTGTATAAAAAAAAAAAAGAGAAAGGGGGCCTTGTCGAGTAGGAGCTGGCTGTTGACGTCATGGTGGAGCTGCTAGGTGCTGAGGCTGAAGCTTCTGGCAGTACGTGCGAGCCCGAGAAGTTGGAGAGCAGCTGATGAAGGAGAGCTGAGTGAAGACCCTCTTGTCGACGGTGGAGAGCAACTGGATGAACAATGAATGGAGAGAATACGGTTTGATTAGTTGAATGTTAATTAATAGAATAAAATAGAATGGAATGGAATAGAATGGAATGAAACGATTTAAAATGGAATAGAATGTAATACAGTGCAACGTTGTTTGAGAAGGATGGAAGAGTTCATAATATAATGTAATAAAATGTTGTTTAAAAGATGGACGGAATGGAATGGAATATATAATAAATGACTATTATACTCCTTATATTAAAATGATTATTACGTAAGGTTTATTATTTTATTATTAATTATGTATATTTTATTATTAATTATATAAAAATATTATTATTAATTATATAATAAAATTTATTATATTATATTAAAATTTATTTTATTCTATTATATGTGATTTATATTTAAAAATAATTTATTTGTATTTTTATT
>JAOQMS010000005.1:6610727-6637086 GCA_027563885.1 Erythroxylum longipes
TGTTGTTGTTGTTGTTGTTGTTGTTGTTGTTGTTGTTGTTATTATTATTATTATTATTATTATTATTATTATTATTAAATTCCTTATTATTATTATTATTATTATTTTGTTGTTGTTGTTGTTATTGTTGTTGTTGTTGTTATTATTATTCATATGACTTTCCAACATTTTGTAGTGGTTAATTTTTCCTGGTCATGTCAGCATTTATTATATAGTTGCAATAACAATGGAACGATATTGAAATTAAATATAACATAGGGCTTTAAATTACTAAAAAGTTATTTAGTTGAACAAAAATAAGTTTCAGCTATATTTTAAATAATTAGACAAAATATTTAAACTTCAACATAATTTTCAATGTGTGGCAAGAAACCTTCTCACCCACCCAAGTCTTCAAGAAGGCACAAGAGTGAAAAACACAATCATTTGTATAGGATGATTAGGAATTTTGCCTAAAGCAATATCCCTTTCATCATCTATGAGTCCCTCTATCTCCCCCAATACATTATCTAACTGTTCAACTCTTTGTTGAATATACGTTTCAATCCCAATACTCTTACACAATTTATCTCCAATCTGATTCATGGTATCATCCAATATCCTGGTAGCAACAATAATTGAATATGCACGACTTACTTTTCCCGTATCATTACTCCTTTTTCTTCTCCTTGCTGAAATATTTTCAACTTGTCTTTCAAGATTTGATGCTTGAGGTTGGGTAAATGACTCATCTATGTCATGCAAACCATGCTTATATTGATCTTCACCACCTTCATTTATCCCACCTACACCTTCTTGCCTTTCCATTTGTTCAAGAATATCCACAACAGTTTGTGCGTCATTTTCAGTTGCACGATTTTCTCTATAGATCCCAGTCAATTCATTATAGAAAGGAAAGCTCTTCCTTTGAAATTGAGCAGCGTCTTTGTGACTCTGACAAGATGAAAGAAAACAACATTAATAATTTATATAAGTGACAAGAAAGTAGTTAAAGAAAATACTTAAACAAGTTAAAAGTTCAGTACTTACACTTAAGTAGGACTCTCATATATGATCTTCGGCAATGATGATCTTCCTTTCGGTATCTCATCCAAATCCACTAGTATCTTTCCTTATCATATCATAAACAATGCTCCACTCTTTCTTTAAAGTCTTAATTTAGACTCTATGTAAGGTCTGGCTTTTAAGTTTGAATTAGGAAGCTTTGTTGCTACCATTCTTTCTAATTCATTGAGATACCCAGCTTTAAATCCAGTATTAGCATTGTACGTTCCCACATTATGCAAATCAACCATGCAAGAAACTAACACAACATCCTCATTATAATTTCAATTTCTTTTTGTTTATTTTGAACTTTGAGAATCAAAAATTAACAGGGAATTCATCAACATACTTATCTACCAAATTAAAGCAATAGTGATAAATAAAAAATAATCATCATAATAAAGGAAAAATAAAACATTCATAAAATTCTTCATACTGCTTAAGATTAAACATCAACAGTTTACGAGAACAATACAGTCTGCAATAACAGTGTATAACCTAAACAACAAAGAGTACAATAACTTATATAAACAATAATATAAAATCTCCCAACACTCAAACATAATAGAACACCTAAAAAATTTCAATTCTAATTTTGCCTAGATGTTCGCCATTCATTAAACATTTCACGTGCCAATTCAATTCTCCAATTTGTCCAAGAATTAGTTGGGTCAATAGCAGTTATACACTCCCCCTTAACAACTGGATTGGTGTGAAAATAATCCCCTAAATCACTCTCCATGGGATCAAAACTCATCTCCTGCCTAATAAAATTATGAAGCAAACAACAAGCTATAATAATTAAATTGGGTGTTTTAATTGGAGAAAATGATGGACTCTTAAGAATAGAGCATCTAATTTTTAGTAACCCAAAACACCTCTTAATTACATTAAATGCAGTTGCTTGTTTCATATTAAAAAATTCCTCTGGACTTCTTGATGTCATTCATTCAAATGGTACCTTTGACCCCTAAAAGGTGCAAGGAAGCCCTCACAATTTGTATAAACTACGTCGACTAGGTAATAATAACCTATATAAAAAATCACTACATAAGTTATTCAATTTACATTATCTCATATACAAAATTTCAAACAAACTTCCTATATCATATAGGAAAGCTTACCATGAGACACTTTTAGTTCATGTCTCCTAATAATTGCATCACGAAGAACTCGACCATTCCCAACTAGGAAGAGTATAAACAAATTACATGTAGGTGTGCACATACCTAACGTATTTGTTGCAATGTCCACCCCCCCCTTACGAGTTCGAAATCTAAGCTTATCTTTAATTGACACATTAACCCTGATATATGTCCCATCTAAAGTACCTAAGTAATTATATAATTCAAATGAAATAAAAAAATAATGAGGAACCTCAATCACATTCACTATATTTTCTTATTAAAAGTAACATAGTGATTATCTACCTTAAACTACATCCACCGATGGTCTGAAGAGTTTGTTGGTATGAGCTCAGGTTTTCTAAACAAAAGATCTTGCAAATACATCATTGCATTTAAAACATTATGAAAGCAATGACTAATTGTTTAACCTGACCTTCTAAAATTTTTCCTAAAAACTCAATTTGTAACATGATGAGCAATAATATATAAGAAAATTGCTACTTGTTCATCAATAAGCATGTTTTTTGTTGACTTTAATCCTCCTATACTTTCTATCATTTCACATAGTTTAAAAAAGGATAGCCTATTTGTCCTAACCATTGAAATACATGACCCATCATTGTCATGCACAATTCACATCATATAATCTCGATTTGCAAAAAAAAAATAGAAAATAACTTCTAGCCCTTAGTGTATGACTATATAAAGAAGCCTCTGATGCCAACAACAACAAATTGAATAGCGAACTAATAACATTACACAACTGCAACCATACAATCAAGACAACCACAATCCTATTTGTTCTTTCTACATTTCTACGTAAACTCAACAAAAAATGAGCCATGACTGTAAAAAATAAAATTTCTAATGTGTTTACATAAAATTGTTCAAATAATGTACAATCTAAGAGAACAACCATGAAATAATTCAAAATAATACAATGACTTTATTTTCCTTTTGTTGTTGTGGATGTGAATGTGATGTCCTTTATTTGTGAATGTGAAAGCTATCTTTTGTTTTCTCCTCTTTGCTGAAATATTTTCAGCTTGTCTTTCAAGATTTGATGCTTGAGGTTGGGTAAATGACTTATCTATATCATGCAAACCATGCTCATATTAATCTTCACTACCTTCATTTATCCCACCTACACCTTCTTGCCTTTCCATTTCTTCAAGAATATCAGCAACAGTTTGTGCGTCATTTCTAGTTGCACAATCTTCTCCATAGATCTTAGTTAATTCATTATAAAAAGGAAAGCTCTTCCTTCGAAATTGAGTAGCATCTTTATGACTATAACAAGATGAAAAAAAAAACATCAATAATATATATAAATGACAAGAAAGTAGTTAAAGAAAATACTTAAAATAAGTTAAAAGTTCAGTACTTACACTTAAGTAAGAATCCCATACATGATCTTCAGCAATGACGATCTTTCTTTCGGTATCCCATCCAAATCCACTAGTATCTTTCCTTACCATATCATAAACAATGTTCCACTCTTTCTTTAAAGTCTTAATCCCAGACTCTATGTTAGGTCTGGCTTTTAAGTTTGAATTAGGGAGCTTTGTTACTACCATTCTTTCTAAGTCATTGAGATACCCAACTTTAAATCTAGTATTAGCATTGTATGTTCCCACATTATGCAAATCAACCATGCAGGAAATTAGCACAACATCCTCATCATAGTTCCAATTTCTTTTTGTTCCTTTTGAACTTTGAGAATCAATAGTTGACGGGGAATTCATCGACATACTTATCTACCAAAATAAAGCAATATTGATAAATAAAAAATAATCATCATAATAAAGGAAAAATAAAAATATTCATAAAATTCTTCATACCAATTAACATTAAGCATCAACAGCTTACGAGAACAATGTAGTCTACAATAATAGTGTACAACATAAACAACAAAGAGTACAACAACTTACATAAACAATAATATAAAACCTCCTAACACTCAAACATAATAGAACACCTAAAAAATGTCAATTCTCATTTTGCCTAGATGTTCGCCATTCATTGAACATTTCGTGTGCCAATTCAATTCTCCAATTTGTCCAAGCATTAGTTGGGTTAATAGCAGTTATACACTCCTCCTCAACAACTGGATTAGTGTAAAAATAGTCCCTTAAATCACTCTCCATGGGATCAAAACTCATCTCCTGCCTAATAAAATTATGAAGCAAACAACAAGCTATAATAATTCGATTGTATGTCTTAATTGGATAAAATGATAGACTCCTAAGAATAGCCCATCTAATTTTTAGTAACCTAAGCACTTCTCAATTACGTTGCGTGCACTCACTTATTTCATATTAAAGAATTCCTCTGGAGTTCTTAGCTGTTAACCTTGATGCAATTCATTTAAATGAGACCTTTCCTTGCACCTTTTAAGGGTCAAAAGTACTATTTGAATGAATAACGTCAAGGCTACTAGCCAAGAACTCCAGAGGATTTTTTTAATATGAAACAAGCCACTACACGCAATGTAATTGAGAGGTGTTTTGGTTACTAAAAATTAAATGGGCTATTCTTAGAAGTCCATCATTTTATCCAATTAAGACGCAAAATCGAATTATTATAGCTTGTTGTTTGCTATAAAGAATGGGTATCTCAATGTATTAGAAAGAATGGTAGCAACAAAGCTCCCTAATGTGGACTTAAAAGTCATACCTCACATAGAGTCTAGGATTAAGACTTTAAAGAAAGAGTGGAGCATTGTTTATGATATGGAAATGAAAGATACTAGTAGATTTGGATGGGATACCGAAAGGAAGATCGTCATTGCTGAAGATCATGTATGAGATTCTTACTTAAGTGTAAATACTGAACTTATAACTTGTTTTAAGTATTTTTTTAAACTACTTTCTTGTAATTTATATAAATTATCGATGTTGCTTTTTTTCATCTTGTCAAAGTCACAAAAATGCTACTCAATTTTGAAGGAAGAGATTTCCTTTCTATAATAAATTGACTGACATCTATGGAGAAGATCGTGCAACTGGAAATGACGCATAAAATGCTGTAAATATTCTTAAAAAATAGAAAGGCAAGAAGGTGTAGGTGGGATAAATATAGGTAGGTAGCGAAGATCAATATGAGCATGGTTTGCATGACATAAATAAGCTCTTTACCCAACCTTAAGCATCAAATCTTGAAAGACAAACTGAAAATATTTTAGCAATGAGGAGAAAAAGGAGTAATGATACGGGAGAAGCAAGTCATGCAGATTCAATTATTGTTGTTGCCAGGATGTTGGGTGATACCATGAATCAGATTGGAGATAAATTGTGTAAGAGTATTGAGACTGAAACATATATTCAACAAAGACTTGAATAGTTAGATAATGCATTGAGTGAGATAAGGCACAGATGATGAAAGAGATACTACTTTAGGCAAAATTCCTGATCATCCTATACAAATGCTTGTATTTTTCACTCTTGTGCCTTCTCAAAGACTTGGGTGAGTGAGAAGGTTTCTTGCCACACATTGAGGATTATGTTGAAGTTTAAATATTTTGTCTAGTTTTTTAAAATATGGTTGAAACTTATTTTTTGTTCAACTAAATAACTTTTTAGTAATTTAAAGCTCTATGTTACATTTATTTTCAATACCGTTCTATTGTTATTTTATATTGCAATTGCGACTATATAATGAATGCTGACATGAGTCGAACCAGGAAAATACCAGGGCAAAATGTTAGAAAGTCATATGATAAGAAGAAAATTAATAATAATGATAATGAAGAAGAAGAATAAGAAAATTAATAATAATAAGGAATTTAATAATAATAATTAGAAAATTAATAATAATAATTAATGATAATAAGAATAATAAAATTAATAAGGGTAATAATAATAAGAAGAAAATTAATAATAACGAATTAATAATAAGAATAATAAATTAATAAGAATAAGAATAAGAAAATTAATAATAATAATAATAATAATAATTATAATTAATAATAATAAGAAGAAATTAAAAATAATAAGGAATTTAATAATAATAATAAGAAGAAAATTAATAATAATAAAAAATTTAATTACTAATAATAAATTATTAACAATAAAAATTAAGAATAAGAATAAGGAATAAATTATATCACAAATAATAATAATAATAATATTTTAATCTTTTTGTTAATTATTTCTTTATCATTCCAAATTTATATTTTAAACTAAACGTTAATATAAAAATTCTTTAACAATAAACATAATAAAATAATACTCATTTAATTCTATTTTTCATCTTTTTATTTTTAATAATAACCGTTATATTTCTTATATAGTCGAGCCCTTTAACCAAACAATTGACTGCGTTTTATTTGTTTAATATATTTAATTATTATTATTATTTTCAAAAGCATAATTGGCCCGTAGTTAGGGTAAGAAGGCAGAGAAGGAAACGTATCTCTTCTTCTTCCCTCATACCGACTGACAAATACAAAATCCTACAAATTCCCCTCATACCGTAAACTCCACGAAGATTCACTCTTTCAGGTGACAATCTCCATTCCATTCTATCATATTTTCTTTGGGGCGTTTTTTTTTTACGGTTTCCGATTCTTTCCGTTTCTCTTTGCATTTCAAAACCCTCTCTTTTTCACAGTGAAGGGTTCATCTGAACCAAGCAGAACAGGAAATGGCTCACAGATTATTGAGGGATGTTGAGGCTGATGGTTGGGAACGTTCGGACTTCCCTATCTTATGTGAGTCGTGCCTTGGGGATAATCCCTACGTCCGTATGGTATGACCCCTTGTTCTGGAGAGTCTCATTGTTGTTTCCGTTTCATTTTATGTGGACATCTTGCTTATGGTTGGATCCATGGGTATGCAGACCAGAGCTGAATTCGATAAGGAATGCAAGATATGCACCCGACCATTTACAGTTTTCCGGTGGAGGCCTGGTCGTGATGCAAGGTTTAAGAAGACCGAGGTTTGCCAAACATGCAGTAAATTGAAAAATGTGTGTCAGGTCTGCCTTCTGGATCTTGAGTATGGTTTGCCAGTGCAAGTTCGGGATACTTCTCTCAGTATCAACTCCAATGATGCCATTCCAAAGAGTGACGTGAACAGGGAGTATTTTGCTGAGGAGCATGACCGCCGGGTACATTTATGTTTATTTTGCAATACTAGTTCTTTTCCATTAGCATCTGTTCAGTTCTGTATGTGAAGATACTTTTTATTTTGAACATGCTGCCACAGTGCCACTCTCAAAACCACCACTAGTTAATGGACAGTATTTTGATTGTCTATTTGCTGTTCTAGAGTGTATCTGTAGTAGATTTGAGATGGTCAGGTGATAATTGTTGATCGTTTTTATGTTCAAACTCATATTTCACGATTCCCTTGATTGCTTTTTCTGTGGTCTGGTACTGGTAACTGTTGCTTTTTGCATGACTGGTGTTGTTTCAAGTTGGGTACTGCTTCTTGTTATTTGTTGTTGAACATTGTTTGTATCTTTCATCAGCATATGTTTATACCCGAGAGCTTTATACCTTTGGTCGTCAGCGCATTTGTATAGAGTTCTTGGGACTATGATATAGTATCTAATTGACATGATAGGATTATATGTCAATGTCGTTAGGTTTGCTTGATTTTATATGCTATCGGTAACATGTTTTTTTTTCCAATCCTTGCTTTTGTAACTAAATCTAATGCACTGATTGCACAATGCAGGCCAGAGCAGGCATAGACTATGAATCTTCATATGGAAAGGTAAGGCCCAACGATACTATTTTGAAGCTACAAAGGACAACACCGTACTATAAAAGAAACAGAGCTCATGTTTGCAGTTTCTACATACGTGGTGAATGTACAAGAGGTGCTGAGTGTCCTTATAGACATGAAATGCCTGTAACTGGAGAGTTGTCTCAGCAAAATATAAAAGATCGTTACTACGGGTATGTGCAAATTTTTAAGATTCTTTCTCATCATATATATTTATTTTGATGGTTTGGTGTTCTTCATGTGAGTCATTCATGCCAGCTGACTGATTAATTATTGACTTAGTTTCCCAGCCACCAGACTAAGAGATGGGTGTGATAGGCAAATATTAGAAGTTGCTAGGTGTTTTATGTGATATGTAATGCTTATTGGGATCCTTTTGGGAATGTCTGCAGTGTGAATGATCCTGTTGCTCTGAAGCTACTCAGTAAGGCTGGTGAAATGCCTTCACTGGAACCTCCTGATGATGAAAGCATTAGAACCCTCTATGTGGGTGGACTTGATGGAAGGGTTACGGAGCAGGATCTTAGGGATAACTTTTATGCCCATGGTGAAATTGAATCTGTAAAAATAGTTCCTCAACGAGCAATTGCGTTTGTGACATACACCACCAGAGAAGGTGCTGAGAAGGCTGCTGAAGAGCTCGTCAACAAACTAGTCATCAAAGGTCTTAGGCTGAAGCTGATGTGGGGTAGGCCACAAGCGCCAAAACATGAGAACGAAGGTTCAGAAGAAGCAAGGCAGCATGCAGCAATGGCTCATGGTGGGATGTTGCCACGGCAAGTTGTATCTCAACAGCAGAACCAATTACATCCACCAGGCACTCTGGACCAACCCCCACCTATGCACTATTTCAATATTCCTCCTCCGTCCCAGCAGGAAAGAACTTATTACCCATCAATGGATCCTCAACGTATGGGAGCCGTTGTTCAATCTCAAGATGGGGCATCAGGATCCAGTGACAACAGGCCTGGGTTAGAGAAGCAGCAAGGTGGTCGGCAATATGCTTATCAGGGTATACCAGCACCATATGGGCAATACCAGCAGCAGGGTCCTGGGCAACATCATCTACCGTACTATCCACCTTATGGTTATATGGCCCCCCAGCCACCTTATCAACAATACCCTTCGCCGTATCCAGCTTCAGTGCCCCCTCCACAGGTTCCACAAGCAGGTCAACAATATCAGCATTCTATGCCACCACCGAGGACTGCACCTCCTGACTCTGGACCTTCTGGGCTCCCAACTTCAGGATCTGGAACAACGTCATCAGCGCAGCCATGAATTAATCTTCCTGTTATAGCAGTCCCTGTCCTGTCCTGTCCTGTCTTCTATTAAATAGTCACATGGAGCATATTATTAGTTAAATCGTTTAGTTTAGTTTAGTTCATCTTGCTTGGATGCTACACATAACATAATTCAATAAATAATAAGAATTGACGATCTTGTACAAGAGTACAAAGTCTGTTTTTAAAACAGCAAATTTACAAAAATATATGATTTCTCTTATAAATTAAAATCAGGTAAGAAATGGATTTTCTTATGAATTTTCTTTTTTAAATATTTTAAATTTTACTTGAAGATATTTATGGTAAAAAACATTTTTAAAAGAATTATTCTAACAATCACACATCAAATTATTTATCCAAAAAGCTAATATATGTTCATATAAAATTAGTTTTATTTAAATTAATTATGATAAATATTAAATAATATAAATATTTTTATATAACGCTAGTAGATTAATAATTATTTGATAAAATTTTAATTAATTTCCTTTTTTAAAATTTTTAATGCCACAATTTTAAAATGATTTTATAGAACTAAGAATATCTTTTTTTTACCTTGTCTAAAATGATTCTTCAAATTTGTGATGTTATGGGGTGGACCGCCACCACCTGAAAAATCTCCGCCTTGAAAATTAACCACGATCTCGCCGGACGGCCCCACCTCAAAACACACAAACACTACAAAGCAGCCTGTTTTGCTTTAAGGTCTGCCATTCAAAGCAACTCATTCAAATTCCTACTACAATGGCTGATTCACTCCCACCTCCTCCTCCTCCTCCAAAACCCAACGGTATGGTAGATCCCCAGGTTCCTTACTACCCACCGCCACCTCCGCCGCCGCCGCCGCCCTCTTCGCCACATCCTATAGTTTCCATTCTCTCCAAGAGGCCTTCATTTCGAGTGACTTCCGAATTTGACAGCGAGAGCTCGCTGTTCTTCCACAAAGTGTCCTGCAAATTGTTAAATAGCTTGGCTAAGCTGAAATTCACCTTCCAGAACAATAACAAAGGAGAGCTCTCTGAACCCCACCTTTCATTTACTTCTAAGTTGCTCTCTCTTCACTATGATCTTGAAGAACAAAATGCCCTTGTTAAGGCTTCCTTCGATATGGGTCCCAGGTTGTCCTTCAAGGCTGCCCATGATGTCAAGGTCCAATCTTTTTCTACTCCACTCGTTTTCCTCTTTCTATGTTTGTGTGTCTTTGTTGCTTGTTTTCGGAGTTGGACTAATTGGATTCTGGGGTATGTGTTAGTTTGTTTCTGGGAAATTTGAATGCCGTTTGATAGCAATTTGAAAGATGGGACATGAGTTTCGATGTTCATCAGCCCTTGAATTTGCATGACAAAAAATTCCGAGTTTTTGTCTTTTTTGGTACTGTTTTGGGCTATTTTTCTATGGAGGGTAGGGAAACGAAACTGAAGGCTTTGGAGAAGTTTCTCTGGCAATTTTGAACAATTTGGCTCGCAAGCTATGAGATTTCGGTATATCGGTCAGGTTTCATATAGTTTACTTGAAGCTATGAAACTTGTTATCTATTATCTAAATTATACCCTTTCCTGGCAGATTTCGTATTTTCCCCACCTCTTATGATTTACATTCTTGTTTTCAGTCTGATCTATTTGCTAATGATATCTGAGCAAGAAATCTTAAAATTTTAGAAGAGCTGTTAGCAATAAATATGGTTTCTTGGACCTTTAGTAGCAGATAGGTTAGTTTATCTAAGTGAAACTTGCAGCTAAACGGTTAGTTTATTCATCTTGTCCTCCTATGTAGGAGTGTAGAAATACCGTGTTAATTTAGGTTGAACTATGAACTCTAAATGATAAGTGTCCTTATTAATCCAGTTAACCAATAAACATTCTGCAAGAGGTGGAATGCAGCAAGATCTGAGTAGAAACATGTGTGTAATGACGTGCTTTTTTTTTTATCAAATAAGAAAGTATCAGCCATATGGTACCTTTTATTGGTTAAACAATCAAACATCCTGAACGAGGTGGAATGCAACAAGAGTAGAAAACATGTGTACAATGACATGCTTTTGCTTATCAAATAAGAAAGTATCAGCATATTGTGCCTCTTATTTTATGATTCAGTGGAAAGCTGTAGTCCTCATTGAGTAGTAACATTTATATCTTTATACTTCTATTGCACAAGTTGAGCAGGTCTTAAACTCTATAGCATTGCAGTAGCAGCGGGCTTTTTGTCCTTTTTGTCACAAGGAAAGGAAGAACAGATGAATAAGTGATATATATAGTTATTTGGTTTGTTTCCTACGAAATGTAACTTCAATGCTATTATTTCTCTTACTACATTTCTGATTTTTCTTTCAAGTTAAATGGTACCAGGGGTCTGCTTGTTTGCATGTTTCCTAATGCCATCGATCTTGGTTTACTTGATTCTTATAGTTCAATCTGTTATATTCAATTTCTTTGACATTTCTTTTTTCCCTTGATTCTCAGTTAGATCTGTTATATTCATTTTATTTGACATACATCTCATATCATTTTTTTTATAGGCTCAACAAGGTGAGGTGGCAATAGTTGCAGATCTCGCTGATCCTGGCTATTCACTTCAGCTATCAACTCCTATCCCGACCATCAGTTTGGTTAGTATGACTTGTGTCATCTTATGGTTAGACATTTTCATCATCTCATCATTAGATACCCTTAATTTGTTTCAGCTTTGTACATTCTTTTTAGTGCCAGTAACAGTCTATGGATGTCCGTTGTCTTGGGGCAAAGGTTACTATGTTATGCTTTCACCCTGTAGTTGAGTTAAGATATTCTCCCACATGAGCAAAACCTAAGTATGTTTTGAATTTTGTTGTCCTCCTAAAAAGACCAGCCTTCAAATGGCATCATAACTTTCTTCAGTTCATTCCATATTTGTTTGGTGGATAAGCCTTCACCTGTAGCAGTTGGAAATCTTTCCGATTCCAACTTTTGACATGCTCTTAAAACCAATATAGATTTCAAGGATAAGTTTTCAGTTACTATATCTGTTGTTTATAAACAAATGCTTCTGGCATCCTGCTGTTTCAGCCAAGGGCAACACTGAAATTCCCCATTGGTGAAGTTTCGTTGGAGGAGAAAGAAGAGGAAGATGTAAAGAGAGCGTTGTCAATTAGTGGAACTGTTAAAGGTCAATTATCAAATGGGATTTGCACTGCTCAATTCAGTGATGAAGACTTGAAACTGCGATACTGCTATAAGGTTGTTGGTTCTCTTTAATTTACATTTCTAGTAAGTGTTAGGCTATACTTGTCAGTGGAGTGAAAGGGATTTGGCCCTCAGGTCCCTAGATCCTTTTCAATTTTTTTTTACTGCTGCAAGTGATGAAAATGAGATTGAGCATATTGACATGAATGCAGGATGAAGCAGTCTCATTTATCCCTGCCATTTCTCTTCCTTCAAATGCTTTATCATTTGCGTTCAAGCGACGGATCAGTCCTTCTAATAAGTTGAGGTTAGCTCTCTCCTTTAACTATATCGTGCATGATTGGTTGGCTAGATATAATTAGGGATACTCTTTTGTCTTTCCTTGCACTATTACTTTTGGTACTGCAGATTTTAGCGACTTTGAAATGAAATGTCCCAACTGCAAATTGCTATGTATGTAATAGATATCGTTTGGAACTCTCAACCTCTTGTTCTTGGAATCATGATACTGTCTGTTAGATTTTAGAAAGCAATTTATTGGCATTGTGGTCACGCTAAATGATGCAAGCATTTTTGGAGATGCCAATGCTGATAGTTGTAGACTTACAGATTTTAGGTTATCAAAGGTCTTGTCCTCGTAAAAGGAAAGAAAGAAAAATGGTTTTGTGGAAAATTTTGATTTCTTACCCTTCAGAGAAAAGAGGTTCTAAGATTAATTGCAATATGGAGTTTGATTTGATGATAAGTTGATGTGATCCAGCTACTGGTACAACTTTGATACCAACTATTGGAGTGCTGTGTACAAGCACACTTATGCCAAAGATTTCAAATTTAAAGCTGGTTATGACTCAGAAGTGCGTCTTGGATGGGCATCATTATGGGTACGTGATCATGATTGCTGAAGTTTCTTTCTTTTTTCCATTTAGCATCCAATTTTATTATTATAAATCAATTCCATTCTCGTCAACTCCAGAAAGTTACTATCATATATTATTGGAATGCTTCAAAAAAATTCAGTGAATAAGAGTGATGGCAGTGTAGATGTTATGGACTCCTAGAATCCGCAAATAATCAGATTTTGTCATGCTGTTTAGATGTGCTCGGTTAAATTATTTTGGAGATGGATAAGAGCTATTGTAGGAAATAATCATATTTTGGTACTTGAATAATGAGTTGGGTTATTTAAAAAGCTTGAAACAGGTGATACAATTCAGCTCGTCGTAACTTCCACTTTAGCAGAGTTCATGACAATTAAATATCTGTGATTCAGGTTGGCGATGAAGCTGGCAAGGCCAAGACTGCCCCAATGAAAATGAAAGTACAGTTCATGCTCCAAGTACCACAAGATGATATCAAGTCATCAGCGTTAATGTTCCGCGTGAAAAAGAGATGGGACATTTAATATCCACTTTTCTGATACATAGATTTAATATGTGAAGAATTCACTATCTTCTACTGTAGCGATGGTTAAAGCTTACATAATCACATCAATTGTTTTGATTTGTCTCTGCTGCTAAAGGGTTTCACTCATTTATTTGATCCGAGTTAGACAGCTAAAGAATTGCTTTTGACTGGAACTTCTTGCTCCAGCTGAAATGATTTAAGGGAAAATCGGAGAATGTTGCAGTACTTAGAACACTGGAGTGCTGTCATACTAAAAATGCTGTCTTGTCCAAATTGATTTGTTGGTAACCATTTTATTCTAAAAGGAACATCAATCAACTTAAGCCCATGTATGACATGTGTTCCTCTGTAACCATGTGAATATACACTTCTCTGCTTACACTATCTTGTAATTACATTAAGAAAAAGGGACATCATTTCTAGAAATCTAACCATCAAAGCCAAAGCCAGTTTAGAAGCAAAACCTTCAACATGAATCCTAAAGACATTTGAAGGACCAACGGAAGTATTGTCTACAGAGAAACTTAGCTTATAACCAATCAGCAACGTTACGTGTTGGTAAGCTACAATGAAGCACATTAGGGAGCTTTCAGCAGTTGAAGAGGAAATAATGCCATCTTCAGAGGATATCATCAGTTCCCTGAAAAAGCTTTATGCTGCCAACTATTACCCCCTACAAGGGCTATAGATTAGACAATGAATCAATATGTAATGTTGATGACAAGATTGCAAGAGTTGAGGAAAAAGGTTGAATTTGAAAACAAACCCCTGAAAAAGATAGCTTCATGTAAGGAGTATGTCATTCATCATCATAATCAGAGTCATTTCCATCATCATCTTGCTCGTATATCTGATATTCTTTATCACTACTGTCAGCATCTTGTATTTTATCACCATCTGCTGATGGAAAGCTATCAAATAACTCTTGCAAATAGCTCCTTGAGTTGGTCTCCATATCTAGAGCGAATCATGTAAAGGATATAGAGCAACAAAAAATTGCAGAATTATGTTGAAATTTACATATTGGTTAGATTAAAATTTCGAAAATTTAGGTTGATTTGGACCACAACTTATCTTCCATTATTTTTAGTCTCAACCATTAAGATGCTCTTTCAATTCAAACGAAAAAAAGGGAAACGATATAAGGATACAAGAATGTGATTGCCAAGAAAATTCATCATCCTCACCAGCCTGAAATGGAAAAAAGAAATTGAAAAGGCAACTTTAAACATATCAGAAATTGAAGAAAGTATCGCTATAAAAGCATAGAGAAGCCTTTGAATTACCATATCCAGTTCCTCGTATGCATCCAGTTCTTCATGATCTGACTCATTATCAGCCTCCTGAGCATCATTAACACTGTCTTGATTCTCATTACCTTCATCTCCTACAACCTCTGCACCATAATATTATCCTCTTTTCATGATAACGATTCAAATAAGAAAGCAACTAGGAAGTATTTCAAGGGAAGATCACACAAACTAAATCAACTCCAAAAACTGTATTTTGCTTAGCTTCTGCAACCAGAGCATGAAAAGCAGTTGGACCAACCATTTAGAAAATTATGCTAGATTTCAGTAAAAGGAAACTACTAAGAATAAAGAATGTGCACAACAGATAAGGTTCATGCACCAATATTTCAAAATATTGAACAAATATCACTTTTGCATATAATGATTTACAATTTACATTTGCTAAATCATTTAATTAACAGTTGGGATATAATCAGAATAATAATTATTTGATATGGTCAACTTAATAGAAATTACCAATATGATGTAGAAACAAGGATAAAGAAAGAAGTCAGTTGAACCTTTATCGTGTTTCTCTTCATCGGTTTTTAAGACATCTTTATAGATGCATGCCATCTTTGACTTCTCAAAATCTTCACGGGCAGCTTTGAGTAATTTTTCTGCACCAGCTTTTGGATACACGGAAAGGTACTTTACCATTAAACGAAGTCTCAAGCTATCGAGCACATAGTGCGAGAACCATCCTGTTCCATACTGTAAAGATATAGCATTAACAAGAGCTCTTTAAACACCACAAAAAACAAAATAAAATGCACACGCTATCCAGAAATAATATGCTTAACCATTTACTTCAAGTAGATGGAAACTCGTGTTACTTTCATCATGGTATATAAAAAAGGAACAGAAATAGTAAATAGACTGAAGAAGTAACGTCATGAATCCTATATACTGTTTAAAGACTAATTCATAACACCTTACTGCTGTAATCTTTTACCCCTTCTCCCCTATCACTAGTAGGCTAGAGCTCATTTACCTAGTTTCTTGAGTTCAGAGGCTCCCAATCAGAAGTTTATGGCTTGAATGTGATGACTTCAAATACATAACAAAGTAACATAACAGAGATCAAAACGGGAACAAGAAAAAATAAAACAAAGTAATTCACGTGACAACCATTGAAGTCAATAGCACATGTTAAGGATATGATAGTGTTAAGGATGTGATAACGTGATAAGAGTAAATTATGGGATATAGTAGTTATCCCATGGTTTACTCACAGATACTCTTTCCTATTATAATTGTAACTCTTTATTATATATATACTATCAGCCTAACACAGAGAGGTTACTGCTTTTCTCACAACCACTACTTGTTAACATCGTTAACATGATATCAGAGCCTGATTCTCAAAAACCCTAACTTCCCTGGTTCTCAAAATTCCTTCAGTTTTGAAACCCTAATTCCCAAATTCAACCAAAACCCAGAACTTTCTTTTCAGATCAACTCTGATAGGATCGATACCTGTGAGTAAGAATTGGTTGGGTCTTTCAACCAACATGAGCTGAGAGCATGCTAGGGTGCGACTGGTGACGTCGCACCACAGTGCAGCGGCAGCAGCGGTGCTGCCATTGGCACCGGAGAGGTGCAGCCTATGGGGGCTGACGCTGGCGAGTGAATGGGCAGAGGTGGTCGCACAGCCTATGAGAGTCGACTCCGGTGAGTGAACGACCAGAAGTGGTCGCGCAGCCTGAGGGAGACAACGCCGGCGAGTGAACAGCCAGAGGTGGTCAACGGGGAGACATTGGAGAGTTGATTTGACGTTCCACCAAATATGACAACTAGTGATCCAAAGAATACCAGAAGTAATGATGAAAAAGTTAATATGGATGAGATTAAAAGGGCTATGATGGAGCTCTTTCCGGGTAAAGCAGTGGCCGAATTAATCCCTGCTTCAACCAGAATCTGCGATTGGAAATTAGAAGGTGCGAACGATTATCTTGAGTGGCGTAAATCTATAGAGGCTTTTATGTTGGGTGTGATGAAGGAAGATCATCTCATGACTGACGTTTTGCACAGGATGAAGACACTAAATCACAGTGGATTAGAGATGAAAAAAGGTTATTTAGCCTATTAAGCCAAACATTGGTTCCGAGGGTCCTACAGATGGTGAATCATTGTAACACAATTAAGGAGATTTGGGATCATTTGGAATCTCAACATCATGGCAAAGCTGCCTTGTCTCGCACGTATAGGGTAATACATGATATTATGAAGACAGAAAAGAAAGACGCTCCCATAGGAGGCCATTATTCCTTTTTTAGAAAATTAATTGAAGAATTAAATCAGGTGATGCCTATCACAACTAATGTGGAAGAAATGCAGAGACAACGTAATCAGCTTGGGTCTATGGCCTTTTTGATGAGTCTTGGAGAAGAATATAGCAATATCCGATCCCAGATTCTCACTGGAGTGGACAAATTAACTCTAACTGAGGCATATCATTGGGTTCTTACGACTACGTGTGAGTTTCCTAGGTAATCTAAGTCAGAAAATGTTGCTTTTGCATGTATTGGCTCTAATAGAAGACGTAGGGGAGGAACTAGAGGAGGAAGACATGGGGGTCGTGGTGGAAGAGATGGGGGAAGAGGAACACAAGAAACCCGATCTTGTTTTTACTGTAAGGAAATTGGCCACGTCATACCCAATTGTCCTCAGTTACAGCATAAGGAGAGAACTCAATAGGCCTGTATAGTAGCACATGATAGTGACTTGGAAACTCAGACCATCATTCTGACTGCAGATGAATTAGCTGCTTTCACTCAGTTTCAAGCTATGAGAGGGAACTCTTCCTCATCTCATGCCGCTGCCACATTAGCACATTCAGGTACTCCCACTACATGCCTGTCCTCCATTCCTCATGATTGGGTAATAGATTCCCGGGGCCACTGACCACATGACTAGAGACACAAGTATTCTATCCAATTTTACCCCATTGAACAACTTACCCCCAGTTACTCTAGCCAATGGTTCTGCTACTTCTGTACTTGGCAAAGCACTGCCACTGTCTCTTCGAAAATCCCTCTTTCTCAAGTTCTTTACCTTTCTGACTTCCCCTTTAATTTATTATCTGTTAGTAGAATTACCAAGTCCCTCAATTGTTGTGTACAATTTTACCAAGACAATGTCTTTTTTTAGGACCTTGGGACGAGAAAAATTATTGGTAGAGGTCGAGAGTCCAACGGCCGACATATCTTGGAGTTTCCTTTGGTTTGCTGTCCTAGTCCCACTACTTGTTCTAGTATCGTCTATCCAAATATCCTACATTGTCGTCTTGGTCATCCTTCATTGAAGGCTTTAAAGAGTAATGTTCAAATTTCTTCCATTGAGTGTGAGTATCGTTAGTTTGCCAAACATCAATGTTTTCCTCACTTTCCTAAAGTCAATAAGAGAGCTGCGTCTCCATTTGAAATTGTGCACACAGATGTTTGGGGTCTGAGTCCTATTATGTCATAATTGGGATTTCGTTATTTTATTACTTTTGTAGACGATTTCTCCAGGAATACTTGGCTCTATCTAATAAAAAGTCGTTATGAGATATTCATATTCATTACCTTTTGTGATGAGATTCGTACCCAACATGATTCCACAATTAAAATATTACGCAGTGACAATGCCAAGGAATATTCTCTACCCCCTTTACTTCTTTTTTGTCACAACAAGGTACCCTTCATTAATCTTCTTGTGTTGTTACCCCACAACAGAATGGAGTCGCTGAACGAAAGAATCGACACCTTATGGAAGTTGCTCGGGCAATATTATTCAAAATGAAGGTCCCGAAAGAGTTTTGGGCCGATGCTGTCTCCACTGCTTGCTATCTTATTAATTGCATGCCCTCAGCAGTTCTTAATGGTAAAGATCTGTTTTCTATTATGTTTCCTTCCCAACCCTTCTTTTCTTTGCCTCTTCGTGTCTTTGGTTGTAATTGTTTTGTACATGACACACGCCCATCTATCTCCAAACTTGATCTTAAAGCATTAAAATGTATCTTCCTTGGGTACTCTCGACTCCAGAAAGGCTATCGCTGTTATTCTCCTGAATTGCATCATTATTCAGTGTCTTCTGATATTACTTTCTTTGAAAATACTCCATATTCCGCAAAATGTGCAGTCTCCCTATTCCCCTGAGGATGATTTTCTTATCTATCGAGTTCACCGGGTTGAGTCTATTTCCCCTCCTTCGGACATTCCACCCCCTTGTCCCCCTATCACCCAAGTTTATTCTCGGCGTTCTCATCCTTTTACAAGTCCTCCCATTACTCTAGATTCGCAGGTTGATGACAATTGTACGGACCGTCACTATGACCCGACCAGATATAGCCTACTGTGTGAGTGTAGTAAGTCAATTCATGAGTACACCACGGACATCTCACTGGGATGTAGTAATGAATATCTTGAGATATTTAAAAAGAGCTCCTAGAAAAGGTATACTCTATTCAAATCATGATCATAGAAAGATAGAAGCATTTTCATATGCAGATTGGGCAGGGCCTCCGAGTGACAGATGATCCACTTCAGGTTATTATGTGTTTATAGGAGGGAATTTGATCTCTTGGAAGAGTAAGAAACAAACGGTGGTAGCTAGATCAAGTGCTGAATGTCACAAGGCACATGTGACTTGATGTGGCTAAGACAATTACTTGATGAGATAGGCATCGTTTACACAAGTCCAATTGAGCTATGGTGTGATAATCAAGCCACTCTTCACATTGCCAAGAATCCTATTTTTCATGAGCGAACCAAGCACATCAAATTTGATTGCCATTTTATCAGAGAAAAAGTTCAACAAAATTTGATTTCATTAAGTTATGTGAAAACTGGAGAACAATAAGCGGATATCTGTACCAAATCATCAGTGGGAAATCGGGTTGATTATATATGTAACAAGTTGGGTATGATTAATATTTATGCTCTAGCTTGAGGATATAGTAGTTATCCCATGATTTACTCACAAATACTCTTTCCTATTATAATTGTAACTCTTTATTATATATATACTATAGCCTAACACAGAGAGGTTACGGCTTTTCTCACAACCACTACTTGTTAACATCGTTAACAACACACATTAGATGGAACAATAAAATCAAACTACAGAAAAGGGATGTGAAACAATAAGATTGCCAGGTTAGGGTGTCAGTTATGCAAGCTGTAAAATTGCAAGCAAGTCATGAGGCATACTAGCCTGAGATTTGCTCAGGAAATAAGTCCTTATCTGGGGGGGGTGTTAAGGTAATGATAGCGTTAAGGATCTGATAACATGTTAGAGTAAATCATGGGATATAGTAGTTATCCCATGATTTACTATATCCCATGATTTACTCACAGATACTCTTTCCTATTATAATTGTAACTCTTTATTATATATATACTATAGCCTAACATAGAGAGGTTACGGCTTTTCTCACAACCACTACTTGTTAACATCGTTAACAGTGCACATTAGATGGAACAATAAAATCAAACTACAGAAAAGGGATGTGAAACAATAAGATTGCCAGGTTAGGGTGTCAGCTATGCAGGCTGTAAAATTCTTCACAAGTGTGCAAGCAAGCAAGTCATGAGGCATACTAGCCTGAGATTTGCTCAGGAAATAAGTCCTTATCTTGCCATATAAATCCTAAGTGTAAATCAGATAGAATATAAAATCCGTATTAGCCATGTAGGTCTATATTAGAAAACTAACACTAAAGAAAGTGATATATTATTCTGTATTCATGCACAATTCATGTAGTTATGTGAATGCACTGGTATATCTCAGGAAACAATATTATCGAATATACGAAAAAAAGGAACAATCTTATAGTAAATATCAAGCCGATTCAACAAACTTACTGTGCAAGTTGTCTGCTTTGGGGGCTTTCTTATCTCCTCTCGAATGTAATCATCATCAAGTTCGTATAGCTGGAATGATGTCTGACATTTGTATGGAAAAACTTTAAATTTGCATAAATCCTCCCATTTGACCTGCAGACTGTAGGGGATTTATAAGCACATATTCATCCTATGAATCCCGATTAAATTGTGACAAAATAAGAAATATTCTCAGGATGAAGAGGTGTAATTTTCATGGTTCCTTGTGGACAATGGTGGCATGCAAATGCTTGCAATGCATGCTACTACCAAATAGACCCAGTTAAATATCTGCATGCCTGCCCAATCATTTGCCAGAAATTCATATATTCATAGAGAGAAACAATTTTCTGGAATTGCCCTCATTCCTGTTCCTAACTAACCAGTTCACCAGTAAATCTCAAGTATAAGACAACCACCAAAGGGACATGAAGAAAATGCCTTCTCATGTGCATTCATGCATGTATATATTCTTTCGTAGAGATGTCTGTTGATGTATGCAGGTGAATTTTTGTTTTTGTCTTTGTGATTCACAAAGCACGAATACATATCCTATGGCCATCATTGAATCTTGATAACTCTACATAAGATTAAATCAATTTGCTTTCCAGAAATGTTCCAGACCACCACAAAATGGTGTACAATGTTAACCTGAGATGGAAATAAATTAGCAATTTATTTCATATGAACAATTTTCAGGATTGTTCACCGTGTATTGCAATCTCTTGATAATGAAGGAATTTCCACTCCATTCAAAGTGTCATTACATGCTCAGATATGCATTCAAGCTTGACAAGAACTCTTAAGATGATGGAATCAGCTATGTAGTTCAACAAAGTTGTTGAAGTTTTCATCATAGGCCAAAGACCTCACCATTTACTGGAACAATTGTTGCAGATAAAAATTCAATCCATCAACTACTTCCAATTTTCAGTTATGATAACTTACCGATTATCAGAGTGAGCATCACAATAACTCTTTAATGATGGCGGCACTCGAAAATCAATCCGTTGATATCTGTCAGAAGACAGCCACAAGCATAACATAAGATTGAACCTTGGATGTGCAAACTTTGTATTAAGATGCCATTCACATGTGTGAGATGATCTTCACACCATTGTAATAATACTGAACTGTGTAACTCATCAATCTTTATATAGATGAAGACGAACTAATTTACTAGATTGCCTGTCACTGTTACCCAGGCATAGTCCCCCATATCCTGCTTGCAGCAGATGATTCAAATGTATTAAAGCCATTAACAAGTTACTATTTTCAACAAAATATCATAGGTGTTGTGCCATAAATAATTGTCATCTTTCACTTATTTGAAATCCATCTGCTTATGCTTCATCCAAGTCTCACACCAATTGTCTACCAGAGAAATATCACATTGAAGAGGAAAAGAACGCATTTAAGCAATTAAACTTGACACGGTTAAAAAACGCACAACATTGGTTGTTTAATCTCAGCTGCTTAGAACATTAATAGAGGAAAAAACGTTAAGTACATAAATGCAAATAAACAAAAGAGAAAACAAGAAATAATGTAACAATAAGGAAGAAATTTTGAAACAGCTTAAGATGAAGCTCCTTACATCCGAGATTCAGGATCTTTGCGAGGATCATATCCTTTTCTGATCCAGAACCTTAGAAATGGTCCACCTGAAAAGTAATATGCAACCGCAAGTAAAAGCCTGTAGGCAAAATCAGAATTAATTACACACATTAGAGGCCATCAAATGAGATAAAGTTTCTCATTGTGTAAGGGATTTCCAAATGAAAGTGAACCAAGAATCAATAGCAGGGGAAAGGAGGCAGGAAGAGCACCTTTTAAGCATCTGATGGCTAAATTTCAGACCCTTATTGAGTAAGTGCTCAGTCAGTGAATCTTTGGGCCAAATGGGCCGCTTCTGAAATAGTTCAAATACAGCCATCTGCCACTCCCACAATTCTGAACCTTGTTTTATGTATTCCTTCCAATTTATTTCCTTGGGAATCTGTGTGAAAGCTAAGGGAAACAAGACAAAAGGAATAATTTTCCCAAGAAGAAACTTTTCAAAACCTCCAATGTCTTTCCTGGAGGTTGTTTCGTCCACATTATCTTCTACATATGCTTCAATTTCATTAGCTTCGCTAAACCTAGCAAAAAGGAGCAACACACAGAATACCTATGCAATACGAAGGTGAAGCAGCAGTAGATCACAAAAGCTGAAATTTTCATGAGTCCTATTAGAGGCTGTTTTCTAGATACTGTCTTCTGTACAACGTTTCAGTATAATTTGTTCCTCCAAACATCACTAAGGATCAACACCCATAATGTTTAGGCAAAATGCAAGTGAGAAACTGTACAATGTAATAGTTTGCTACAAATTTGGTCATTAAGATTTATAACATTAAACTGATCCATGAAGTCAAGTACTTGGTTTGTAAAATGGATGCTACTTAATCCATTATGGAAGTTAAATTATTCACCATCATGCTTGTGTTCAGGTAGGCTTATATCAGCTGGATTAACACTCTGAAGATATAGATACAGGTTTTTACAGGAAATAAACTCCAAAAGTCATGGGATCCAAAGTTTAAAACCAACAATCTAACCAATCATTTTATTTGAAGCATTATTCACATTGATAACTCACTGCCCTAAGAATATTTCACACATTGCAAAGTTAATAAGATGTCGACTACCAGGGTTATTATAATTATATGTGTAAGGAGATGAACAACCTGAGCTGGAGCAACTAATAACCAGAATGGTCTACATGTCAGATCTCAAAGAAATAACTTTACTCATGAAAACAAAGGGCAATTATGAGAGAAAGCAAAAATCTGGTTGAACAAACTTAACAAATCAGGATATCTTTAATGTTAAAATCAATAGCAAGGGCTGGCTCTATGTTCATCTGCATCAAGAAGAGTAAAATCATCGTCAATTCAAAAAGTGGGCATTGGAGTTGCAGAGGTCTAGTTGTATAGCTTAATACAAGACCAACTTAAGTGATGTACAGAATATATTTTAAGCTTCAATACCACATTTAATCAGTCAGTACCTCAAAATGACTCCCCACACCTTCATCTTGTTTCCTCTTTGAAAGTGAAATGCCTGGTGGTCTCAACCTGTTAAAGTGAAAAGAATAAAGTCCCACTGAAAATATCAACAGGCAATGGATCAACCAAACCCTATTTTATCCAACAGTTTCAATCAAATTGATCTGGTAATCCTAGCAAATACACAAGGTTCCATCCTCTTCTCTTTTACGCACAATCCTTATCCACTTAGAATTTGCAACTTAGTCACTTCAAATAAGTACATCTTGTTTCATTTTACCATTGCCATTGCCAGTAAGTAGATAATTTTAACTATACAATTAATATATAACACTAGAAAGTATGTCAAATGAACTTAGTTGGTGAAGCACCAGGGTCACAAGATTAGAAACTGCATGCTAGCCAATATAAGTAAATAACAACAGCTGTAGAGTTCTTACACTAAATTCTGAGGAGTATCCTTGAGTGAGAAAAGTGGAGGCAGCAAAATCATCACATCCTCTTTATCCAAATCCATTAAGCCGGCTTTTTCTACGAAAGAAAAGGCCAAAAAAATATAGTTTATCATCATTCAAAGTAAAAGGAGACCACCTTTTCCAAATATTGCACACAACAGTACTGTAAAAAAATTTTACCAAATCGAGGCTCCTCCATTTCTGTCCAATTTCTCTTTTTCCTTTGTGCAGCATCTGCATGAACTGCAACAACATGTTGGTAGTCTACCATTCCTTCACAAAGTTCCAAAGAAAACTTTTATACATGATGAATACCAGTCCTGGTTTTGTGAGACAGATAAAAAGAAGAGATAAGTCTCTAACCATCAAAGTGATAAGCCTCCGGGAGCTGACTGACAATATCAGCACAAAGGTCTGGTTCAACTTGTGATTCTTGTTGATTACTTGCTATATTATCCGCACTCAGTGAGGAATTTGTCTTCTTTTTGGAGATCTTCAGTAGAAAATTATTACAGGGACGAAGCTCCCCAAATGCAGGATGTGAATATGGATCTTCTGGGCGGAAATGGAGCCCCAGCTTGTTCATTTCAGAGCTACGAGCCTTAAAAAAAATCACAGTAGTTAGAATAATAAGACTCATACATCTAAAAAGACTTCCATAGTTGTGATGACAGCAACAACAAATTTTTGTGGGTACCTTTGCAATTGCCTCAGTTCCTCCCAGGGTCTCAACGGCACGAGATACAGAAGAAGGGTAGCCTGGATAGTGCACTGCAAACGCCTGAGAGCTTGGTAGCAGTCCCGACACTTTCCCATCTTTTATTACTCCCATATCATCTGCCCTTAGAATCAAAACTAGCAGCATTTTATGCATCAGAAAACCTATTTTAAAAAAAACTAAGCATGTGAAAAAGTTCCATTCTTAATAGTTTCAGTGCCTTTCATGTTTGATTCTTCGTTCAAAAAAGGAAAATTCAAACCATTCTGCACCAAGCTTCAGCCCCTACAACTAAACAAAACTTCACATATTCACAACTTTTCATGAAACACCAATGGCCAAACAGATAAATGAGCAAACTATTCCCAAAAGAACACAAACGCTCAGAGAACAATAATTCTGCGTTAAATAAGCAATTAACCAACAAAACATATCAGTTAAGAATCAAAGACAAAGATATAATTTTTCCATCAAAACAGCAGAGAAAAAGAAAAAGGAAAAGGACCAAGTAGTAGCAATAAAATTCTTAAAAATCTGAGTTGAATGGGAGTGTAGTATCCGTGCCAGAACTTGTCGTCGGAAAACGGAGACGAGACAGAGCAAGGAATTAAGGAAAAGTGCAAATAGAACGAAAACGGGACTAAAATAAAACGCGAGGAATGAAAGCATAAAACGCATATTGCAAGAGTACTTCCTTGAAAGTATCATTAAATTACATTAGAGTGCATAAATTTTAAGTATTTCAATAAAAATAATAGTTAATTAGAATAAAAATTGATAAATTAAATGTGATTTTAGTTGAAAAAACACTATAAATTTATCTTGGAAAAAATATTATTGTCATCTGTAAGCAGCGTTACGGGTACCGTTCCGTACCGGTCGGTATCGTACCGGTGGAAAACCAGAACGGTACTTGTATATTAGGTACCGGCCTTGAGTACCAGTCGGTACCGGACGGTACCACGATACCGGAGGATACCGGGGCCGGTACCGCAATTCCTCAAATTTTGAAGACCAAAAAAAAAACCCTAATCTTCTACCCGACCCCCCCTAGATCTGCCGCCTCTCTCACTCTCAATCTCTCTACTTTGCTTCTCTTCTCTCTTCGTCTCTCGTTCTCACCGTCATTTGTGACCGACTCACCGCCGACTCTCATCTCTCATCGTCGCTCACTCGCTTCTCCGGCATCGACTGATCCTCTCCTCTCGTTCTCGGCTCTCGCTGTT
>JAOQMS010000005.1:6638437-6648959 GCA_027563885.1 Erythroxylum longipes
TTACTAACTGTCAAATAATTATTGTCTCTTCCATCCTCTTCATCAAAATTCACTTGCATTACAATAATACTCACTTTTTTTATCTATCTTCTTTTCTCGTTTTTCTTTTCCCACTGTGTATCCTCCCTTTTAAAGTTCCCATTCTCTTTATATTTAAAGAATCAAAAAATTATCCATTGATTTAGAAGGTAACTTGCTCCTATTTTTAGTATCATTTTCCTTGCTCCTACATCTATTGATGACCAAACCTAAATTTGATCCATTTTCATGTATATCAAAGACATTTTTCTTTAATTATTTAGGTTTCAGAGCATCCTTAACATCATTGGTATAAGTAGTCTTTCTCCTATATAATATAGTATTAACAAAATTTACATATTATCTAGGTAAGGAACATAAAAGGATTATAGCTTGATAACATCTTATAGATTTAAGATGATTCGATTAAAATTATTATAGTGTGATTATTCACCTATGTACTTTTTGACATCCTCAAAATATACAAACATTGATTTTGATATAAATAATTCATAAGTGAGTTGTTTTTTATAACAAAGAAATAGTTGTTTCATTAACCACCTCTCTTGTGACCTTATCTTCTGAATTCAACAATATTATGCTATGCACTTTTTGTGGAATATCTTCCTTTTTCAATGCCACCAACTTCTCTATAAATTTTTCATCTCCTTCTAACTCTATTCTGCATCCTTGTTGAATAAGAAATGTCCTCATCTTCATATTACATAGAGTGAAAATTTTCAATTTATTGAACTTTTTAATGTCAAACTTGTAAAGAGACATCTTGATAGCAAAATCTTAGCTTTGATATCAATGTTTATTATATCAACTGCTTTGGTACCAATTATCATATAAACAAAAGTGAAATAAAAGAATATAAAGAAGGAAAACTATAAGATTTTATGTGATTTAACCAATATGTGAACAGCATCTTTAGGCAAAAGGATAGAGTTTTTTTTAATTACTGTGGGATAGATGAGTAGTATAACAATAACGAAAACTTACATAACCTTTATCAAGGTATTATAACTTAGAGTTACATGTGAGTATCTAGGAACAGTGAGACTTTGTTTTCATAAATGCCTAAGTAAATACAAATTACAAAATTCTATGTAAAGATATATGAATATGTCCATTATACCCCCTTTAAGCTAATGGAAAAAAAGGCAACTTGCTCTTAAGGATTCAAAGGCATTGATTTAGTGAATATGTCTACTATCTGGTTCTCTATAAAGATGAACTAGATACTAAGTTGTCAGCAACAATTTTTTCTCTCACAAAATAATAATCGATTTTGATATGTTTGGTGTGAGCATGGAACATAGGATTAGAAGTTAAGTATATGTCACCAATATTATCATACTAGAATATAAGAGACAGAGTCATTCAAACCTATGGTTTGGAGAGAAGAGAAGTTAACTATAAAACTTCAATATTGGTGTTAGCAATTGCTTTATGTTCACTTTTACATAAAGATCTAGCCACTGTTGGTAGATTTTTAGCAAATGTTATTGGTGCCTTGAATTTTTCAACCAATTAAATTCACTTTCTTTCCATGATTAGAGAGAAATTTGACTTATTCAAAGCTATTTGTATCTAGCATTTATTATGCCAAATAATGTTGGCTACTTTTCTACGTTTCTTTCTTCTTAAGTTGACTTAGCGTACACACACACACACGCACACAATATACATATCACCTACTTAACTTAGCAACCCAACATATAATTTTAAGAATGTGTGTGTATGTGTGTGTGTGTGTGTGTCTGTATGTGTATGTGGAAAAGGTTAGAGAGAGGCAATTTTAAGAAATTTTTTAGAGCCTTTGAGTGTTATAATTCCATAATTAATTTTGTGAGTGGTGAGCACATTAGGTGACACTCAACCCTTGAACCTAAATACACCTAATGTGCTTTTATATATATTTATATGGGCTGCCAAGTTAAGTGTGTGGAAAAGGTTAGAGAGAGCCAATTTTAAGAAAAGTTTGAGAGCCTATGAGTGCTATAATTCCATAATTAATTTTGTGAGTGGTGAGCACATTGGGTGTTTTTAAGTTCAAGGGTTGAGTGTTATTTTATTCTTATTTTGTATCTCTCTAATATATTAGTGGATTTTACTTCCCTTCATATATGGACGTACGCCTACGCTGAACCACTTAAATTTGTGTCTTCTCTATTTTATCAAATTTTTAACGTTGCATTTAATTAATTTTATCCCAAATAAATTTTCGATCGACACTAACAAGTGGTATCAGAGCCAATTAAATTTATTTGGGAATAGTTATAGGTATAAACAATTTTGAAATAAAGAAGAATGATTATAATGTCAGTTTTGCTTTGTGGAAAATCAAGATGCATACAATCCTGACACAAAATGGGTTACAAAAGGCCCTATTAGGGAAGGATAAGATACCTATTGTGATGATTGAAGAGCAGAAGCAAAAGGCAGATGAGAAAGCCTTAGTAGCCATTCAATTATGTTTGTTAAATTAGGTTTTGCATTAGGTTATTAATGAAAAGACCATGAAAGATTGGTGGTGCAAGCTTGAGTCATTATACATGATGAAAACCCTTTATAATGAAGTTGGTGGCAAGATATCATTTGCATACAATTAATATGGCTGAAGGTACACCTCTAAAATCACATATTCATGAATTTTTTTATTGTGATGGATCCAAAAAATATGGATATCAAGTACAATGAAGAAGATAAGCTCTTATGATGTTGCACTCATTACCTCCTTCATACAAACACTTTAAAGATATTATAATTTTAAGTAGGCCTACGCTTACTGTTGAGGAGGTTAAGTCAGCATTGTTTTCAAAAGAGCTTATGGATAAAGAACTTTCATCAAGTAGTGATGGTCCTACAGAAAGCTTGATCATTAGATGGAGACCTACCAATAGTGATTTTGCCCGTAGCAAACCCAAATCTAGATCAAAATGCAAGCATAGGAATATGATTGCAATTATTGCAAGAAAAAGGGGCATGTTAAATCTTAATGTTTCAAGTTGCAGAATAGGTAACAAAATAAAGGCAAAGATTAGAAAAAGAATGATGACAAGCTGGTTGAAGCCAGTGTTGTAAAGGAAGAATTTGAATGCGAAGTTCTCTCTGCAATAGGGATAACTTGAAATCTATGCAAATGTGGATTTTAGATTCTACTTGCACTTTTCATATATGCCATAATAAGGATTGGTTTTCTACCTATGAACCAATGTACAATGGAGTTGTTCTAATGGATGATGATTACCCTTATGAGATTGCTGGAATTGGCACAATTAAAATTAGAATGCATAATGGTGCAATGAGAATGTTGACTAAAGTGCAACATGTTCCTGACTTAAAAAAGAATCTTATTTCATTGAGTGTACTAGATGCTTCTAGTCATAAATTTTCTGTTCTCTTATTGTGATGAAAGATTTGGGGGAAATTTTCAAATTAGATATATTGTAACTTCATATGTTACAGGTACAACTATTGTCTCTTCATCTCTTATATCAAATTCTAATGTCATTAAATTGTAGCATGAGTCAGATAGGTTTGGATGTTTTGAGTAAGAGGGGTCTTTACGTGGCCAAAGTACATCAAAGTTAGAATTTGTGAGCATTATATTTTTGGCAAACATAAAAAGGTTAACTTCAGCACTGCAATACACACAACTAAAGGTGTTTTGAATTATATTCATTCAGAACTTTGAGGACCTACTCGTGTTCCTTCAAAAGGTGGTGTTCAGTGTATACATACCTTCATTGGTGACTACTCCAGAAAGGTTTGGGTTTATTTTCTCAAACACAAGAATGATGTGTTTAAATACTTCAAATAATGGAAGGTATTGGTAGAAAAGCAAATAGGTAAGAAAAATAAACACCTTTGCACTAATAATGGATTAGAGTTTTGTGATAGTGTTAAGAAGTTATGCAAAGAAGAATGTATTGTTAGACCCTTTATAGTTAGAGGAACGCCATAACAAAATGGTGTAGCCGAATGTATGAACAAAACTCTATTAAAGAAAGTTCACTGCATGTGTTATCCAATTCAGGCCTATCTAACAATTTTTGGGCAGAGGCAGCTTTTATAGCTTGATACTTGATTAATTGTTCTCCATATACAACAATTGATTGTTAGAATCTAGAAGAATTATGGTCTGGTAAGTCTGTTGATTATTCTAATTTGAGGGTATTTGGTTATCCAGTTTATGTTCATGTTAATGGTGGTCAATTAGAGCCTAGATTTTAAAAGGACATTTTTATTAGTTATCCTTTTGGTATAAAGGGATATAATGTATAGTATTATGATCCTAAAACACTTAAATTTGTAATCAGAAGGGATATAATATTTCATGAGTTTGTTATGAACCCAAGAAAAGAGGTTCCTATTTCTTTTAACACAGAGGTGAAGAATCCAGTTAAGCTTGTAGAAGTTGAGGTGGAGAAATTATCTTCAAAGGATGATGTCCCACAGCAAGACATAGTTCAGTTACCTACTCCTATTGAGACAAAAGAATTAACGCAAGAGGCGTATTCCATTGCTACACGTAAGGAAATGAGAGAGAAAAATACCTTATAGATTAGTTGATACAGATTATATTGCACATGCATTAGTTGTGGCATAAGAAATTAATGATGTTGGTTAACCTTTCATATAGTCAAAAGAAGTTTCTTGTCATGATTTAGCTAATTGGTTAGTGGTTATGCAAGAAGAGGTGGAGTCTCTCCATAAAAATAAAACCTAGGAATTAGAGAAACCACCTAAATACAAGAATATTGTTGGTAGCGTATGGGTCTTTAAGAAGAAAGAAGGCATTCTAGGTGTTGAAGATGTTATATACAAGGCATGGTTAGTTGCAAAGGGCAATAGTCAGGTTTGTGGAATTGATTTTAATGATATTTTATCAGTTGTTGTTAAACATAGCTATATTCGTGTCATGCTTGCTTTAGTTGCCATGTGCGACTTAGAGCTAGGACAACTGGATGTTGAGAAAATTTATATGTCATAACTTGAAGGTTTTGAGATTGAAGGTAAAGAAGACCACGCTTGTTTGTTAAAGGAATCATTGTATGGTTTGAAGCAATCTCCTACACAGTGGTATAAGCAGTTTGATTCCTTTATGATTGAGCATGGTTATTTGAGGAGCCAATATGATAGCTGTATGTATTTTAGAAAACTTGATGATGGCTTATTCATTTATTTGTTACTTTATATTGATGATATGTTTATTGCTACCAAGAATATTTTTGAGATCAACAAGTTAAAATAATATTTAACTGGAGAATTTGAGATGAAAGACTTGGTAGTTGCTAAGAAAATTTTGGGGATGGAAATTCAAAGAAATAGAACTAAAGGTAAACTTTTTCTAACTCAAAAGAGTTTTATTGAGAAGGTTCTAGATCGATTTGGCATGAAAAATGCCAAACCTGTAAGTACCCCACTGTTGCTCATTTTAGACTCTTTGGTGCTTTGTCAACACAATTTGAAAAGTATATTGAGTACATGTCACACGTTCCTTGTTCTAGTGTAGTTGGTAGTATTATGTATGCCATGGTTTGTACTTGTCCTGAAATTTCACATATAGTTGGTGTTGTTAGTAGATATATGTCTAATCCTGGTAAAAAGCATTGGCAGGTAGTGAAATAGATTTTAAAATATTTACGTGGCACTACTAATTGTTGTTTGGAGTTTGTAAGGAGTAAGGATAGTGTGATTGGTTATGTTGATTCATATTATATAGGTCATCTTGATAAAAGGAGATCTATTACTAGTTATGTATTTACTTTTGGTGGAAGTGCTATTACTTAGAAAGCTACTTTACATTCTACAGTTGCATTATCTACTACAGAAGCAGAGTATATAGCTTAATTCAAATCATTAGGTGACTATCATCCATTGTGATAATCAAAGTGCTATTCACTTGACAAAAGATCAAATGTTTCATGAAAGGACAAAACACATTGATGTTAGGTACCATTTTGTTCATGAAATTATTTCTCAAGAAAATATTATTATGAAAAAGTCTGGTACTGCAAATAATCTAGCTGATATGATAACTAAATCTCTTTTTATGAGTAAGGTCAAGCATTGCTTGGTTTTAGTCAGGTATTCGTCATATTTGATCCAAGCCCCTAAGGGCTTAATGGAAAAGGTGAAAAAAGTCTACTAATTTAGTGCAAGAAAGATTATAAAAATTCAAATCAAGGTGGAGAATTGTTATTGATGCCTTGATTTTTTCAACCAATTAAATTCACTTCCTTGTTGTGATTAGAGAGCAATTTGATTCAAAGCTAGTTGTATCTAGCATTTATTGTGCCAATTAAACCGATTTAGCATATATATATATATATATATATTAAGCTAAGTGTGTGGAAAAGGTTAGAGAGAGCCAATTTTAAGAAAGTTTTGACAGCCCTTGAGTGTTATAATTCTATAATTAATTTTGTAAGGGGTGAGGACATTGGTTCAAGGGTTGAGTGTTATTTTAGTCCCTTTTTTATATCTCTCTAATATATTAGTGGATTTTACTTCCTTTCACCCGTGGACGTAGGCTTATGCTGAGCCACGTAAATTTATGTCTTCTCTATTTTATCAATTTTTTTCATTGCATCTAATCAATTTTATTCTATATAAATTTTCAATCGACCTTCCCTAATCATTATAGAAAAAAATTGATGTCACATGCAAAGTGATGAGAAATATAGAGACTATAGTTGACAGTGAGTTTGAAATAGCGAGTTATTACAGATATATTCATATCCTTATATTTAAATTTTATAAACAGACAACAATTATTTCACAATGTGAGGGATATGGAGAATATTAGTAAGAAAAAAGTTTTTGGATAAAGTGGAGAATGAACTATCACTAATGTGTGAAATTGCCAAACCTTGACCATTGTCAGCATGTAATTGATCAGAAGTTGGGTAATTTTTAGCTTAATATAGAGAAGAAAGATTGGTGTAACATGGTAGTTATTTCTTGAGTCAACTACTCATAGTTGCAGATTGAATGCTATCAATTTGATTGTGTATTTGATCCTGATTTACGCAAATGTCCCTCAATAGTTGTATAATATCCATACTGTTTATGTCCTGAGGAGGAACAGGAGCTTGTTGCTCTGAAGTAGGACCTACAATTTTTGGTATCCTTTCAGACCTCTGCTCTGAGGCAAGACCCAAAAAGTCTACTACTCTTTTTATTTTCTTCTCCACCCAAATATTTTATTTTAGCTTATGCTCGAATTGGGAGGGGATAGAGGAATGAAACTTTTTAGGCTCATACCACGTCGAATTGTCAAAGGGGACACCAAAATATGTGAAGATCTTGGTTAACAACATTTCATAAGGCAGACCTTCAGTAGTGTTCTTATGGCTTCCCTTTTCCACCATAAACTTTAGAATCATTGCTGGAAGATTCATTTTGTTGCCTTTCAGTAGATTGTATACTACATAAGTATCCAGGAGACTAAATCTTTCTACTGAGCTACTTCTTTCCAACCTAGAAAGTTCTTCATCAAAACCATCATCATTTATTACCCAGTGCTCTTCAGGCACTTTCTTTTCTTTGGGACCAACTTTACGAATTTTGGAAGTTTTGGGGTAGGAATGGGTAGGGAGAGAATAGGTAAATAGAATCTCACAATTTATAGTAACTCCCCCTTACTGTAATCTCTTTTTCTTCTTCACTTTCTTCTTTCTTTTCTTTTCCTATTTCTTCTTCTTCTTCTTCTTCATCAAAAGCATATTGTTTTTCAATTAATTCTTCTTTGTCGTTTGAAGAGGAATCAGGATAATCTAGAGATAAAATAGCAATAACCTTCCTTTCCCTATCTTCTGGGGTCTCTTGATTGGATATTTCTGAAGTTTGGATGTTTCAGGAGACAGAAACAAGTTCAGTAGTAGTGTCTAGAGAACCTATAATGGGAGACAAAGACGAGGAATCAGAAGTAAAGGTTTGTTCATGATGAGGTGTTTCGTCATAACTAGAAGTTAAGGCCAAAAATTTCTTCTATCCTTTTGATTTTGTTCTTGCTATTTTAGGATAACTTGGTGAAGTTTGATAGGGAAAACAAGAGGCAATGTAGAGAGTTAGGGTGCAGAGAGAATAGTAGGGAAGACGAGAGAAGTTTGCTTAGGGTATATGATAAGTTATTATTTTTAGGTTAACTTTGGATATAAATCTCTTTAAAAGTTTTGAAATTTTTATTTAAAATTAATGGAATTGTTTCTTAATTATTATCAGGTGATTTTGGACACATGGGAGTTGAATTTGAATAAAAAATATGCAAGAAAAGCAAAGGCAATTCGAATTTCCAACTGGCAGAAAAGTTTTTGACTAAGTGTAAGCACCTACAAAAGAAAAGTTTATCACCAGAGTCTGATTTGAAAATAGATTCAATAGACTTAGGATTCTAATCGTTTTGGGAATTAAATTGTTTTCCTTATTTAGGGATTTGCTACTTGATTTCATGTGGGACGACCCTCCTTTAGACATTTGATCATTCACATTCTTGTTTTTCTTTTAAGTGACTTTTTCGTTTTTTTGGAAAAAGGGCATATATAGAGACCAAACGTTCTGCTATTCTTCTGTCAAGTTTTATCACTGTTATGAGTAGCTAAATCCTTCTTCTTGGTTGAAGGAAACCAACGTTATCATCTAGTATATGTGAGATTTTCTGAATAAAGTTTATTTCATTGACTAACAGCAAGTGTCTTTCATATTACTTTTCATGATTGAATTGATTAATCTCTAGGGTGCGCAACTAGGAATTGATTGATTTAATTTATAGCCAGATTAGTAGAATTTGAAGTTTAGTTTTGCTAATCCAAAGTGGCAAATAGGATTACCATCCTTTATATTAGGGATTGGAAATTCTAAGAAAGGTATTTATCTATATTAAATACATATCATATTTGTATTGTCTTGTTCACTAATTCTCTTAATTATTAAAGCTATTAATTAATCAAACTTAAGATCATATCTAAGTTGTTAGTTGATAAGAGTGATTAGAATACATGTTTTTATTCATTTAATCCTAAGGGAGAACACCACTCAATGAGTATTTGTTAATGGATTCAATTTTATCTCGACGATCCATACTAGTTTCATAATGTAGGTGATCCGAAACTAAGGTTTTTTCATTAATTTTCCATATTTGATTATTTCTATTTATTTATATTTTTTTCAATTTTAATTCCTTAGAATCATGTTATTTAAAACCCCCCAATTTGTTAGTTTTAACTTGTGAAACATTTACCAATAGATTCCTTATAGGAATGATCCCAACTCTTCAGTAACTATATATTTCATTATTAGAGTTGGTATTAATTAGGATGCAGAGAGAATAATAGGGAAGACGAGAGAAGTTTGCTTAGGGTCTACTAAGTGATTCTTGAATGTTGATCTTATGAGAGGATGAGTAGATGTATTAACCAGAAGAGGAAGCGTAATCAGTTACGTATCTTCTAACAGATACATACGTAAAGTTGTCAAACTTCGCGTGAGTTTTTTAAAAGGTTAAGACAACACCATTAATGACTCACTATTTATATGTCACTTAGAACGTCAACCTCAGAAAAGCCTTCTAAAAAGAAAAGGGGCCTTCTAAAACGAAGAGGCCTTTTAACTCTAAGGGGTCTACCAAACCAAGAGAGAGTTTCTAAGGGATTAGACAATTAGGAACCTTCTAAATGAAATGCAAAGACAAGTTGCAGAGAATATTCATGCAGAAATAATATAGGAGAGTGCAGAAATAATATAAGAGAGTTTGCACATACCAAGATTTTTTCTTAACACACAAAATCTATCTTTAGAGAGTGGCTTGGTTAAAATGTCAGCTACTTGATTTTCAGTATTAACATGCAAAAGATCAATGGTTCCTTCTAAAACATGATCTTTAAGAAAATGATGTTTGATTTCTATATGCTTAGTCCTAAAATGATACATAGGATTTTTAGAAAGATTTATAACACTTGTACTATCACATAATATAGGAATGTGAGAAAAGTTTAAAGAAAAATCAATAGTTGATGCTTCATCCATAAAATTTGAGCACAACAGCTGGTAGCTATTATATATTCCTCTTTAGTTGTTAAAAGCGTTGTGCAATTTTGCTTCTTTCAGGTCCAAGATACTAGACGTCCTCTAAGAAATTGGCAATGACCACTTGTGCTTTTTTGATCGACTTTGTCACCTGCATAATCTGCATCATAATAGCCCACAATGTCAAATGAATCAGTTTTTGGATACCATAGTCCAAAATCTATAGTTCTGTGGAGATATCGAAAGATTCTTTTGATTGTTTGAAGATAACTTTCTTTTGGATTTGATTGAAATTGTGCACAAAGATACATACTAAGCATAATGTCTGGTTTTGAGCTTGTAAGATATAGTAGTGATCCTGTAACATCCTGCTTCTAGACAAAGGGTTAAACCAGGGAAATTGATACACGTGAGAGCAATCGGAGAAATTAGGAAAACACATCTCATGCTCATGCATTTGTGAACA
>JAOQMS010000005.1:6656541-6687136 GCA_027563885.1 Erythroxylum longipes
TTATTTCATCGTAATTAAAAAATTACAAATACACTTAAAATAAATATTGATACAATTATAAAATAATCAATGAATTATATATTTTCAATTATATTATATTGAGGGGTATTTTCGTCATTGATACTATTTTTATGTTCTGTCCACTGCAACTAAACACATTTCTGTCCTCAAGACAAAGACAGTTTTTTCTGTTTTGTCCATCACAATTAAACACCTCACTGTTTCTAATTTTTGTTCTGTTCCCTCTCTAAATTTCCGTTCCATTCTGTTTCTGCATATTAGAGGCAGTAACCAAACGCAACGTTAAGCTGATTTTCGTCTACTATTTTTCTTTATTTTTTTTCCCCCGTTTCTTGGAATGACCAAGATGGTTTCGTTAAGTTTTATGTGTTTGTAAATGTAGATATGTGTAGTTGCAAGTACACGTGTTGAGGGTTTTGGGAAAAAGGACAACTTGGACGTGATGTTTTATGAGTTGCTCTTGATATAAAGATGTGGACGTTTGATGCAATGACTTGCGCCAGCTTTGGATACTGCAACTTTTTGGAGCCCTTCAATTTTAGACCAGTGTTAAAGGTTCATTTTTACTATTTATAGTAAGCGGGTTGCTGTTACTTGTTAGACCTGATGGGTGCCGGATCCATTTGGATAAGCTGTGTACAGTATACATGTGAGTCAAGGAAGTGACTTTTTCAAGGAAGGAAAGGGAAAAAGCAGAAGGAAGCTTGATTGTTTCATTAAAAGGTATGAACATGAAAAGTGACGTCTTGATCAATTTGGAGGTTGATTTCTGGGCTCTTGATGTACAGAAGAAGGGAACTACTGGAGAGAAGGGGATTGATTTTAGCGAATCTTTTCTTAAATAGTAATCTAAACTTTTACGAATTTGTTTTGGTTGTTCATATCAAAATGGAAGATCCCTTCTTGAAAGAGAAGAGAACGAGCTTTTGGTCTGCATCAAAAGCACAGATGAATGCTGTAGTGCCGCCACAAAGTGATACTAGGAATTCAACATTAGGGGATGCATTCATTAACTTTTCTGACTTCACTAGTTTTGACTCTTATGCTGGTTGTTGTGACAGTACATTAACAATGGACCAACTATTTGGCTCCTACGGAGCATCTTCTTTGCAATCAACACCATATCCATCTCTTGATCGACAAAATTCTGGAGAGCAAAATTTTGTTACTTTTACAAATGCTGGTGATATGTTGAATACTGTTGAGACTTCTTGCAATCCTGGAGATAAAATGGCGGGCCACCATCCATCTCTCCAGTTTGGTAATATGTTACCTGAAACTAATAACTTATCTGCTAAAGGATGTACTGGAATTCATCAACAAAGCAACGTCTTCCACGGGACAAGTTGTATGATTCCTAGGCCGTTGCAAATATCACTCAATGATAGGATGCTAAGGGCTTTATCTTTGTTGAAGGATTCTTCCGGAGGAGGAATTTTGGTACAAGTTTGGGTTCCAATAAGGCTTGGAAGTCAGCATTTTTTAACTACCTCAGAACAACCCTTTCTGCTTGACCAAATTTTGGCGGGATACCGTGAAGTGTCCAGAACGTTCACATTCTCTGCTGAAATGAAGCCTGGTTTCCCTTTTGGGCTCCCTGGTCGTGTATTTATCTCTGAAGTCCCGGAGTGGACTTCAAATGTAATTTACTATAGCAGGTCTGAATACTTACGGGTAAAGCATGCTGTTGATCATAATATCAAGGGTTCTATTGCTGTGCCAGTATTTGATCCTACAGAGTCCCCCTGCTGTGCAGTTTTAGAAATTGTCACACTCAAGGAGAAGCAAGATTTTGACTTTGAGATGGAAAAGATTTGCCAGGCACTTCAGGTTCGTTATATTTTTCGCATTTATTTCTGCAGAGTACCTTCTTTTCCTGTTACATGTATATGTCCATCTCTACTTTCTTGGTTTCTGATATAAATTAAGAAAACTTACATAGATGCCTTTAAACGTTTGGTTAGGAAGAAGTATCATTACCTAAGCTTCTTTTAAGGGTTGTATTAGACTGCTGATTTACAAGCTGCTCTTCAATTTATGGCAAACATAACGTTTCTATCCTTTTGCTATATTTGTTGGACTTACATTTGTAATCTAGGTCATTACATTTTATATTCTCACCTTCGTTTACTTTTGGCTTGCAAGAAGTTTGAACCCATCACGTTGATAGAGCACCATATAGTTTTTTAAAAGTTGTTTGATTTGTTTGCTGGGCATCATATTTTCATGGCGCATTCAGAAGTGTCCCAAGCCACATAAGCTATTCAAATGGTATCTCGCAGCTGAAATGTAGGTGTATTGAGTTCAAGCCCCAGCTTTATGATAACAGCAAAAAGGAAAAATGTCTAAAACACTTTTAAGACATGTGAGTGTTCCTCCGAATTTGCTATTTTGTATTCATTGCTATCGGCTATGTGAGAACTGACTGTTATTCTGAGAGCTTTTGGATCACTTTTTGTGAGATTGATTCTCATGATCTCATTAAACTTGTGCACAAGAACTATGGCCGACATGTTGTAGTCATATTGAACTAGCTAGAATCCATACATGAACTTGCAATAAGATGTTTATGTTTGTACTTACTATCGTTTTTGATTTGTGTCATCTCGACTGTTTGTAGGCGGTGAATTTAAGGAGCGCTGTGCCTTTTCGACTTCTTCCTCAGGTCTTATTTAATGTCAGTTCATCACTCCATGAAGACCTGCTAACTTACCATCCCTTCTTACGGGCTAACATAAAAATTAATAGTTTTAAGAAGACTTGGAGATAGGATGGATTTAACTTTTAATGCTATTTTTATAGGATGTCCCAACATTCTCTTAAGGTCAGTTGTTTTTTCTTCAGAGCTTCTCAAATAATCAAAGAGCTGCCCTAGCTGAAATATCGGATGTCCTGCGAGCTGTTTGTCATGCACATAGATTGCCACTTGCTCTTACGTGGATTCCTCGCAATTATTCTGAGTCACACTCTAATGGGAAATGTGTACTATGCATTGAGGCTACAGCTTGTTATGTAAACAACAAAGAGATGAAGGGATTTGTCCATGCATGTGCTGAGCGTTATATTAAGGAAGGGCAAGGTACAGCGGGAAAAGCAGTTCAGTCAAATCACCCATTTTTCTTCCCAGATGTGAAGTCATATGATATAACAGAGTATCCACTTGTGCAACATGCACGCAAGTATGGGTTGAATGCTGCAGTTGCCATCAGATTAAGAAGTACTTACACCACTGATGATGATTATATTCTGGAGTTCTTTCTCCCTGTTAACGTAAAAGGGAGTACAGAGCAGCAGCTCTTGTTGAACAACCTCTCGGGTACCATGCAGAGAATCTGTAAGAGCTTGAGAACAGTTTCAGATGCAGAATTGGTTGGGGAAGGAACTTGTAAGCTAGGAGTAGGAGCAAGCTTCCTGTCAAGTTCCCTACCCTGGGGAACCTCTCAAACTACAGTATCTGAGAATAACTTGATCTCAAACGAGGTGGTGGAGCCCGATCCATCCGGTTCAACTATTGACAGAAGGGAATCGAAAAGTCCTCACAAACAGGTAATATACTCCCTAAGAGATATACCTGTCCCTTATAAATTTTGTCTCCCCAAGCTAGTTTTGTTCGTACAGCACCATGGTTTTTTGGTTAAAATTTAGGTGGTAATTTCTGTAATATTGCTTTGGCCACGCTTAGGCTTTGGGCCATGCAAGCACTTAACGGGGAAGACAATCTTTGAGATAAAATGGAATTTTGAAGACTTCGACATGCCTTTTATGTTTCTTTTGTTCCATTCAGGACATTAGGTTATAGTTGATAGGTCATCCAACTAGTGTAATGCAATAGAGTTTTCCCTTTGGCCAAGGTTATAAATAGGTCATAAAATAAAGTTAGATTCATTTGATTTTGTAATATGAAACTCCAAGATTGTTTAGTTGAGCTATCAAACTGTTATATCACTTGTAGGTGGCGAATGGAAGAAGGCCTGTGGAGAAGAGGAGGAGCACAGCACAGAAAAATGTTAGCTTAAGTGTTCTTCAGCAATACTTTTCTGGAAGTTTAAAGCATGCTGCCAAAAGCACTGGGGGTAAGTTCGGTTCGACTTCATGACATTATTGTTGACTGAAGTTTAAAGAAATCCAGAACCGCTAAAATTTTATGATTCCCAACTGTTTTATTTATTCAATAATTTTCTCCAGTTAACACAATAGCTAACTTTGAAATTTCTTGCTTTCTTTATAGTTTGCCCATCAACATTGAAAAAGATATGCAGACAACATGGCATCACTAGGTGGCCATCTCGCAAGATAAGTAAAGTGAACCGAACTTTGAACAAAATACAGAATGTGCTCGACTCTGTTCAGGGGATGGAAGGCGGACTCAAGTTTGACCATGTGAGTAGAGGATTTGAACCAGTGATCCAGAAAGAAGGTTCTATAACTCAGCCATCTATTGACGGTGGTGATGAGTTGACAGTTGAAGTCGAGGAGGACGAATGTTGCGTGGGTACAGCTGGGGAAGCATCGAGGAAGTCTAACATATCTGGGGTAGATGATGTTAGTGAAGATTCAAAGTTGGTTGCCGCAAATGCTGAACTGTACCATCAACTTAGCCCTGGCTCTGAGACCGGGGCTTGCCTTGGTACAATTTCCCCCAGCTATTCCTTTGCTAAGGAAGTAAATTATGTGGATAAGAACCGGTTTAATATGAATTCAGAGAGTTCGGACTCCCAATTTGCGTACGCTACCACAAGCTCCTTGGCTCTTGTTGACGAGATGGAGGGTGATGATAACATTGTAGAACCTAACCAGTCTACTTGTTCCAGTATGACTGATTCATCAAATGCCTCTGGTTCAATGATGCATGGTAGCGCATCAAGCTCCTCAAACTTTGAGAAGACGAAACATTCAAAAGTAAAAGTAAACTTTGGTGAAGGTGGATCAAAAATTACTGTAAAAGCAACTTACGGAAAAGATACTGTAAGATTTAAGTTTGAGACTTCTGCAGGCTGCTTCCAACTGTATGAAGAGGTTGCAAAGAGGTTCAAGTTGCAAAATGGAACATTCCAACTCACGTACCTAGACAAGGAAAAGGAGTGGGTTATGTTGGCTAGTGAGTCTGAGTTGAAAGAGTGTGTTGACATATTGGATTATGTTGGAAGACGCAGTGTCAAGTTCCTGGTTTGCGACACTTCTTTTGCAATGGCCAGTGCAGACAGTCACAGCTGCTTTTTGGCTGCAAGCTCCTACTGATGGACGTAAGATATTGGGAGATGATGCCATACTGTAGTAGATGACGGTAGTTTATATATTTATATACTGTAGAGTAGACCAACAAGCCCTTGGCGGTAGCAATGATTAGGGGCAAATATTTCGAAGACTCGGGTGTTCCTACCGTTTTGTAGGCCCGGGTGAAATAAAAAAAAAGTTCTTAGTAAATTGATAATATATAAACATATAAATTTAAAGTTTACATGTTTGTATGAAACATAAATTATTCAATTTATAAGTTTGCATACTCAACTAAATATTAAATGATTATAACATCAGCTAATAATATCTTACAAATATTATTAACAATAAAATAGTAACAACAAAATAGCAATAACAACAATCAAACAACAATATTAAAGTGCAAATACTAAGAGAATTGCACTAACAAATACACAGAGGATCATGATTTATGAAAAACAATTTCTCCGTCCATTTCTAGATGCAAAATCATTAATAATATTATCAAGACCAATATTGTCTAACATATCTTTCTCAATACATAATATAGCTAAACCATTCAGCCTTTCTTGTGACATTGATGACCTCAAGTAGGCTTTCAATAATTTTAACTTTGACAAAATTATGTCAACTGATGTTACAATCACAGGTATAGTCAATAGAATTCGATAAGCAATTGAGACATTTGGATAACAATCTGCAGATTTAACAAATTCTAAAATTTCAACTGATGACATTAACTCATTTGACAAAGTCATTTGCAACACTTTTAATTCAGAAAAAAAGATTATCTAAATCCATATCTGACACATTATCATGAGAAAAAGTCGTTGTAAAATTAGTGCAACATTCTCTTAATTCGTTATCATCCAATGACCTCAACTTCTTTGAATCAAATAAGAATCCAAAAATATTATCAAATGTCGTTAATTGTTCAAATATATTCTTCAACGAAACAATTTTTATATCCACAACAACTAAAAAGTAACTAACTCTGAAAGAATCCTCAACTGATTGTATTTCTCCATTATGGTTAATTTTATCAAATCGTCTTTTGCTAATAATACAACGTCTAGTTGGAAATGTAGGCTCTATATTTATCTCAAGTGCAAGACTTTTGGCAATATTCATACTATAGTTAAACCCTTCATCTCTATATTTCTCAAAAAATACTATCACACCTTCTAATTGCTTTATGGTAGCATTAGTGCACATAGATTTAGATTGCAACTTTTTACTCACCATATTAATAGCGAATAAAATATCATACCAAATATCCATACCAAGTAAAAACTCAAAACTCTCAAGTACACTAACCAAGCGTTCTGCTTCACTCTTTGACTTGGCATCATCATAAAATCTAGATAATTCCATCAAAGCCAATCTTATTTAAAGAGCTTGAAATCTAATAGCTTTAACACTAGCTTTAACACTTTTTATTCGACTCTCGTAATGAGTGTTAGATAATGATTTTATAGTTAAGCCTAAAACATTATCAAGAAAAACCTTCCGCCTTTTAGGAGAACTTGAAAATAATGCATATATACATTGCACAGCTCCAAAAAATGAAACAGCTTTAACACAAAAATATGCCATATCACTAAGAGTAAGATCAAGATTATGACAAGCACATGGCATACATAATTCTCTTGGATTTATTTCAAGTAATTGCTTTTGAATCCCTTGGTGTTTTCCCTTCGTATTAGAACCATTGTCATAACCTTGACCCCTTACATTACAAACATTAAGATCAAGAGAATTAAATACATTCAATAATTCATTAAAAAGTCCCAATTCAGATGTGTCATCTACCTTCAAGAACTCTAAAAAGTACTCCTCTATTTTTATTTTTTTATTTGACATATTCACACATCGTACTAACAAACTCATTTGTTCTTGATGACTCAAATCTGGGGTACAATCAAGAATAATAGAAAAGTATTTCGCCTCTTTAATGATCCCTATGATAGAACTTCTAATGCTATGGGCCAATAGAGAAATCAACTCATTTTGAATTTTGTGACCAAGATAATGATGATGAATTTCATGATTTTGAATACGTCTAACATGATCTTGCATTATCACATCAAATCCAGCAATCATCTCAATCAATCCTAAAAAATTACCATTACAATCTTGGTAAAGTTTCTCATTGGATCCTCGAAAAGCTAAATTATATTTAGCAAGATATTTCACAACAGAAACTATTCTTATCAAAACTTGTCTCCAACGTTCTTTCTCCCTTGCAATTTCTTGTTGCAAATCTTTATCAACTGTTTGATTTTTACTCAATCTTACTCTTAATTCATTCCAGGTTCTCATATTTGTCATATGCTCAATACAATTCTCATGTTCTTTGAGTCTCTCACTAAGATGCTTCCAATCTCTAAATCCGTCATTTGCTAATCCACTTTGTTTGTTAGTAGATTTGAATAACTTACAACAAAAACAATATACTTTATCTACATGTCTAGAATAAACCAACCATTTTCTATCGCTAATCTCTCAATTACTCAAATTTCTATAATAATGAGAATATGAAAAATGATGAGAGGTATTGTCTAAAGGAAACATAAGATTCAATTCTCTTGCAGGCCTTTTTTCAACTAAAATATCCCTTGCTTTATTATCAAGATTATCCCAATTTCTAGGATCATAAATATCCAAATAGGGCTTACTTGCTCATCTACCTTAAAATTTTCTAAAGTGGATGCATTTGGTACATGATCATGCTCACTCATGTTTCTAATATCCTCATGAATATGAGTCTCATCACCTAAGTTTTCTTTATGTTGTTTAAAACTACCTTTACCTAATTCCTCTGGACTCTCACTAGAGGAGCCTACTTTTTAAATAAATTTATTAATTGCTCCTTTTTGAGATTCTATCAACTGTGCTACTTGTTTTTTTTTTCTTTCCTTTTTTCACTTCCTGACAAATCCTTTTTAGGCAACATAATATAAACCAATTATAACACAGTTGGACTAGAAAAAGAACAAAAGCACCTGTATGGAACTGGAAGAAGTATGCAAACACAATCAAACTCCAATAACTTCACAATATATCACAAAGATATATAAATGGTATTCAGTGCCGACCCTGGGCAGGGGCAGGCAGGGCACCTACCCAGGGCCCACCACAAAAAGAGCCCCTATGCCTATTGCCAAGTTTCAGCTTTTGGGTCATTAAATGTTGAGATTGTAGAGAAAGTTGGTAACTCACGTAGCAAATTCCAAGTGGCAACAATGCTGATAAATGCATAATAAAAGTTGATCAGAATGGTCTGTCTTGAGCAAAGAAACTGCCCCATTTTATAACGATAATAGCAATTCATGTAAAGAACGTTGATAGACATTTAATGTAGAGAACGTTAAGGACGTTGCAGCTTCCATATTCGATCAAGTTAACGTTAACTTGATAATTATAAATAGTTTTGAAGTATTTAGTTTTATTTTTACCTTCTAATTCTTTATTTTTATCAACATATGTATTCAAGGTACTCCAACTCAAAAATTAGCAGCGAAAAGTTTTCACGATTCTGTCTTCTGAGTTTTGAGTATAATTTAAAGGTAAAGTTTCTGATTTAACTTTCAACGTGATCGAATATGGAAGCTACAACGTCCTTAACATTCTCTACATTAAATGTCCATCAACGTTCTTTACATGAAATGCTATTATCGTTGTAAAATGAGACAGTTTCTTTGTTCAAGACAGACCATTCTAATCAGCTTTTATTATGCATTTATCAACATTGTTGTCACTTGGAATTTGCTAAGTGAGTTACCAACTTTCTCTACAATCTCAACATTTAATGACCCAAAAACTGAAACTTGACAATAGGCATGGAGGTTCTTTTTTGTGGTGGGCCTTGGCAGGTGCAGGCAGGGCACCGGCACTGCTCATGATGAAGATGAAAAGGGCTTTGCAAGAGGTAGCAAGTTCCACCTTCTTTTATGTGCTCATAAACCAAATACTGAGAATCCAATTGTTACAGCAAAACTTCAACAGTAAACTTATGAAGCTGGTGATCTATGCATCGGGCAGTAATGAAACCGAGCATAAATCACGGTATCAACTTGCTACAGCTGTTTTACTAAAGCGAGTTTTTTCAAATTGGAATGAGGGGATTGAAGCTTTTGACCCCTATTTCTCAGCGAGGGATGAACTTGTATTGAAGATAATGGGTCGTAAGTTTCTGTCGGCCAATGAGAATTGCCGTAGACAGGTTGAGAAACCAACCATGTTCTTCATGTCGTATGCCGAAATCCATCTTTTCGGGAACTTAATGGAAGCAAATTGGTGTTCTTCTCGTCTCAACCACATTATTTTGCTGTCCAATAGTTTGGAGGATATGTTGGAGCTTTGAAGATTTCACAAATCAATAATCTCTAAGGATGTTCAGAAATTTAATGAGGAAATTAAAATCAATTCAACGTATGTGAGTAGGCGTCAGATTATAATGAATAGCTTTTCTTGGCACTTCTTTAATATGTGAAGAAGAAGAAGAATAAGAAGATTCGTGTGGAGTATGGATATACTGATCTTGTGACAGGACACATAAAACTAAGAAACTCAAGAGTGTACAAGGAACATGTCCTTGTCCAGTTATGTATGATGGAAACTAGAAGACAGACAGAAGGGTTACACATGGATTTCCATAAGAGATTAAAGACTTTTCCCTTGAATTGAATATATGATCTGACTTCGTAATTAATTATTATTTTAAAAAAAGTTTAACGTAATTTATGTGATATTATGTTATAATTTGGAATTAATAATACTTTAAATTTTAATATAATTAATTTTTTTATCAATTCTTAATAACTAAACCATAAATTTAATTTCCGTAATATTATAATTAAATAATCTTAATCTATTACATTGTTAATATAATTTTTTAAAAATAATTTATTATATACTGATCAAAAGTGTTATTTATTTTAAGAATTTTACGACAAATTTAATTGAATCATTATCGTTATTTTCATATCAGTTCATCTTATTTAGAATGTAATAAGTATTGTTTAATTAAATTTTTTAAATAATTAGCGTAAAATAGTCTGTTTTTTAAATAACAATTTATTCCAAATTAATGAATGGTAATAAATTGAAATGCTTACAATGCCTTTCTTTCCAACGTTTATTTAGTTTTCATATCATACTACATACTAAGTCCATATAAAAAATAACTGCAACAAACTCTCTAATATGTTCGAAAATATTATGAATAAACTTACGAGGATAGTTGAAATTCGGAGCTTCTCACGTAGAAAATTAAAATCTAAGTTCAACTATATTTAAAAGATCACATACTTTAAGCCATAAGTTGGATTTTGAGTATCCATCTTTTAAAATCTTCTAATATTTTTTATTGGAAAATTTTAATTTTGATAATATAAAATAACTTGATAAATGATAATATTGATAGCTATATAAACTTAATTCTAATGATTAAAAAACTCAATCGATTCAGCCATTCAACTGTAAAAATTTTGAATTGTTTAACTTTTCAACTTGATTTTTAACTTTTTGATTTGATTTACCTTAATAAATTTAGTTGTAAAAAAACTAATTAATTAATTAATTAATCAATCAATCAATTTTTTAAATTAATAAATTTTTATAAACCAAAATAAATCAATTATTTTATTTGATAATCTCTTTTTAATTAAATTTTTAATTTTTTAATAGATAAAAAGAATCTCTTTTAATCATATTTAATACCGATTGAACCTTTTAACCTTAAGCTTGTTATTTTATTAGTTTAATTTTCGGTTCAATTTTTAAAATATTGTATAATTCAATAAATTAGCAATATGGCAATAGATCCCACCTCCATCAACTAATTGGTAAGTGTATGGATAAAATTTATACCCTCTCATATTGGAATATTTCTAGTCACCTCTATGATTGATCTAACTATGATGAATCTCATAAGATATCCTTTTAAGTTCCCCACAATCACGCCACCTCAATACACGATTCAATTGTTCGCCACATAAACAAAAAAGCAACGCCCATCACCGTCACTATCATCGTCATCATCGATATTCAATATTCAATATTTTGTTCTTCAAATCAAAACGCAATAACGACAAGGCAATGAGGAAGTTCTCAACTTTAAGAAAAAAAGTTTTCAACTTTTTGGAAAGCCACCTTTTCTAAATTTTTAGTTTTAATTAGGGTTTTAGAAATTTGATAAATAATTAATATACACAACAATCCAATTATATTAAACAGGAACATAAAGGTTTGTTCTTTTTCCAATTATATTAAACAGAAACATAAAGGTTTGTTCTTTTTCATATTTTCATTTCACTATCAAGCTCACTAGTCACTTCCTCTGCACTTCATTCTTTACTCACTTTGTCTTTTTTATGTATAGTATTATATTAATAAGTGCCATAAGTATTAGTATTCTATCTATTTTCGCTTATATGCATCTGTCGCCTAAACCAGTGCGTACATAATATAATTATAATTATATGTAATAATAAACCAGTGCGTACATAATATAATTATAATTATATATATATTACATATATATATAATTTATTATGTACGCACTGGTTTAGGTGACTGAAAGACGCCGATTGACTACACTTTTGATTTCTCTGTATCTTTTTCTGAGTCTTGACTTTGGGATCCCATTTCTGTTGGCAGCTTAGATTTGATTAAGTTTGGTGGTGTTCTTTGTTCTGTTTTCTCTCACTTTCTGAGCATTCCAGACACCGTGAAAGCTTGCTCCAACCGGAGGTAGAATATTCTCTCTTCTTCTGATCTGGGTTTTCATAATCTCTTCTTCCAGATCAGCAAGTCTTATGCTTTATAAGTATTGATTTTGGATCTCTTTCAGTGTTTGCTTCCAAATATCAGAACTTCTTTTTTTTTTCCGAACAAATAGAAATTTTAAGAATCTGGGATTTGGAATTTGGAGATGGATAATTTATTGGCATTTTTGTGGCTGAATTTGCTGAACGCTTTTGTTGTTGTGCTCTTATGGGGCTGCTTGTAGTGTCGAGTCAATGTAACGTGCAAATTATGCTTCTTTTTTATTTTTCTATGTAGGGAATGCTGCTAATCACTGCAAACATACGAAATTTACTAAGTTTCTGCGCTTGTCGCAGCAGTTGGTCAGCTTGATTATATCTATTTTGCTTCATCTTTCCATTTATTGAAAAAAAAAAAAGGAAGAACGCGTCTTTAGGCAGTCTTGAGAATCGTATTGGATATGACTGTTACCCGCTGTTGTAAAACAGGAGAGGTGCCTATAATGGTTTTCTTTCTCTTATTGATTGTCTCGAAATGGAAGGAACTATCTTATGAGATAGCCATGAGGCATCTAATTACTGCCCTTCCAACTATTGGGGGCTTGATAAAACACAATTTAATTGCTCCAGTTACTTTATTGTTTAAGTCCTTCAGATAGATAAACCATTTGAATATGTTATGAGTACAGAATGAATCCTTATTTGTTGCTTATTTGCCTTACGCCTGCAGGAAGCCTTGTCTGTACTGGGAAAATGGCAACTTCTGCTGGTCAACTTCGTTTTTTTTCTTTAGCAAGGCGGTGCTTGAGCTCCGATGGGGGAAGGAATACCCGAGTGCACAACCCTAAATTTCCTGCTATTCCACTTCCATCTTCCAGTCATCAAAAGTTTCCTCTCTGCCCTCAGCACTCAAAACTCTCCAAACCTGAAGTTTGCAATGCTGGAGGCAATGGCAGTAATGGTGCTGGTCAAGGGGGTGGCTTTGGTGGTGGAGGCAGTGGGGACTCTGGAGGTTGGGCTGGTGACTCGAATTTCAACAATTCATCATCCTCATCCTCATGGAAAGGCTTTGGGATTTTAGGGCTTTTCCTGAATGGATGGAGATCCAGGGTAGCTGCAGACCCACAGTTCCCTTTTAAGGTTGTAATGGAGGAATTAGTTGGCGTCTCTGCTAGTGTTCTTGGTGATATGGCTTCACGTCCTAATTTTGGACTCAATGAGCTTGATTTTGTTTTCTCAACTTTAGTGGTTGGTTCCATTTTGAATTTTACTCTCATGTATCTCTTGGCACCTACTGCATCTGCTTCTAGTGCTGGTGTTCCAGCTATGTTTGCCAATTGTCCAACGAGCCACATGTTTGAGCCTGGTGCATATAGTCTTTTGAACCGGTTTGGAACGGTGGTGTATAAAGGATCTATTTTTGCTGCTGTTGGTTTTGCTGCGGGACTTGTTGGTACTGCAATCTCCAATGGGTTGATCAATATGAGGAAGAAGATGGATCCAACTTTCGAGACTCCAAACAAACCACCTCCAACTCTTTTGAATGCAGTAACTTGGGCCATTCACATGGGTTTTAGCAGCAACTTAAGATATCAGACTCTGAATGGAATTGAGTATGCGTTGGCCAAGGGGCTTCCTCCACTGGCATTTAAGGCGTCAGTCATTGTCCTCAGATGTGCGAATAATGTTCTTGGTGGTATGTCTTTTGTCATTTTAGCAAGGTTGACAGGATCCCAGAGTGTTGAAGAACCAAAACCAGTTGCTGTGAATGTTGGATCACCTTCTGCAGTAAAGGAGAAATTGCTTGAAGGGAAAGAGGACTTGCAGAGTGATCAGTTAACTTCCAAGTGAATCATGATTTAGACGTTTCATTCTGCAATCTTTTCAAATTTCTTCTTTCATTCCAAGATATTCAATAAGATACAAGATGAGTCTATCTAGGTTTAGTGCCATCTTAGTTGTAGGATTTTTCTTTTCGGGATATTACACATGGAGGTCTCCCATTGACATGTTGCTTTTGGGATCTTCTGATTTATATGAACCTAGGTCTCAGTCTCAAACTTGAATGGATGTATAATACTCGTCTTGCAAAGGATCCGGATGTTTTGAAAGCTCACTTTAAGACAGTTCCTGCCTTTTACCTTAATCATATGTGGAAAGTAAAATCCTTTACATGCCTGCGTCTACAAGTTGTTACTTTTAAATATGAGCAACAGATACAGTGTCTGGAATTACACACGAGATATGCTACTTATAATCAGGTTAGCTATTTAATGTCAAATTCGGCTGATTATTTACAGAGATGCGTAAGTCTTCAACATGTTTATGATGCTTGTCAGTTGTAAGTCGGCCTTTTGCTTCTTATGGTGGACAAGTTATGGATGGAGGCAGTGACCCACTGAGCTGAACTTATTCTATCAGGATTTACTACAAGAAGAACCAAATAATACGAAATTCCTTCAAAAATATGCAAATAAAACAAGTAAAAAATTCTTCACTTTATCATATAAAATAAAGCAAGAATGAAAAATGTCTACGAAATTGAAAATTAATATAAGTTAAATAAAGAGTAACTATCACAAAATTGGTGTAAAAAATTAATCATTTATTGGTGAATTATTGCAATCTCCCTTAACGGTATACGAGTAAACAAAACATTCGTCCCTACCCGTACACTATCCTCACAATACCCGCCAAAAAATGAACCAACCGAACTTCTACTTCTCTGTCTCCTTCCTGCTCTCTCGGATCTCATTTAGACTTGGTCTCTGTCTCTACATTCTGTTTTATGTTTTCCAACTTCCATGTTTTCCCTTCTTTCACTCTCTTTCTCACCCTTCATCTTGTTATATTCTTGCAAGAAAAGACCAAAACTTTGAACCTTAATCCTCATTATTTACAGAAACTAACTAACCAGAAGCATAACGAAGAGGAGACATTAATGGGGGATAGAATGGAAGAAGAAGAAGATAAAGAAGCATTGGCTGGGTTGAGTCCAACACCAACCACAAATCGAAAGGTTCACTCCCACAGCCAACGGGTTCGAACCGCATCTTCAAACAGGAAGAACAAGCACCCCAGAAGCCGACAGCACAGCCTTGACCAATTCCCTAACCAGAAGCTGCCCTCTTCCAACGACTCCTACTCTGACGACGAGGAATTCGTCAACCCCATCTCCGATGCTGTCACCTCCTCGGCCTCCGACCAAGGCCTCGACTTCAGCCTCAGCATTGACGATGTTGCGACTCATGATCTCCAGCAATGCCAGCCTATGCCAGAGTTTCTTGCTAGCGGCGGCGTTGGCATCTTTAAGGCTCCCACCAGGGCGGTTGTTCATCCAGGAAGGCCACCATGTCTGGAGCTCAGGCCACATCCGTTGAGAGAGACACAGTTGGGGAAGTTCTTGAGGAACATTGCTTGTACGGACACGCAACTTTGGGCTGGACAAGAAAGTGGGGTTCGGTTCTGGAGTTTGGAGAATGCGTATGAGCCAGGTTGCGGGTTGGGAGGTAGAGTGAGGAGAGGTGATGAGGATGCAGCGCCATTTCATGAGTCTGGGAATACGTCTCCAACCATGTGCTTGATGATTGACTCTGGGAATAGATTGGTCTGGAGTGGTCATAAGGATGGAAAGATCCGATCTTGGAAGATGGATCAATGTGTGGATGACAATGTCCCTTTTAAGGAGGGATTGTCATGGCAGGCTCATAAAGGTCCTTGTCTCTCTATTGTTATGAGTTCTTACGGTATGTTCTAAACTTTGATCTGTAGTTGCATAGATGAAATGCATCCTATGTGTCGGTATTTTTAATTTTTAATTGGAACAATGTGTTTTGGTCCAGGTGATCTGTGGTCAGGTGCTGAGGGTGGTGTTCTTAAGATTTTCCCTTGGGAGACTATTGAGAAATCTCTCTCTCTTTCGTCAGAGGAAAAGCACATGGCTGCTTTGTTGGTGGAGAGGTCACATATTGATCTGAGGAGCCAAGTCACGGTTAACGGTCAATGTAGATTATCTTCTTCAGACATTAAGTGCTTGCTATCTGATACTGTTAGAGCTAAAGTCTGGTGTGCTCAGCCTGTGTCCTTTTCTCTATGGTATGTTTAATTTAGAAAGTGCTTGTTGTCTGGTTGATGTTAATGTTTCGACCATGATTCTGAACTCTGGACCTCGAATTCTTTTTGCAAACTTCGGATCTTTGCCAAACAGATTTAAGTCCACAAAAACTTTTTCAATCGATCATTTGAATGGTGTGCAGAGAAAAGAAGACATGGTTAAAGCTTAAATCAACGAAGTTTAGGAGCACAAATTGATCTAGAAAAGATTTTGTTGATGTGTTCTGAAGCACTATTTAACCATAAATGTTGTGCAGGGATGCTCGTACGAAGGAGCTTCTGAAAGTGTTTAACATTGAAGGACAAATTGAGAATCGAGTGGATCCATCATCAGGGCAGCAGCAAGACCAGCCTGTAGAAGATGAGATGAAGGTAAAATTTGTTTCCACAAAAAAGGAGAAATCTCAAGGCTTTCTACAACGTTCACGCAATGCTATATTGGGAGCTGCAGATGCTGTTCGCCGTGTAGCGAGGGGTGCAGGGGGATTTGTAGAAGATACCAAGAGAACCGAAGCAATGGTTCTAACACTAGATGGAATGATCTGGACTGGATGCACAAATGGCCTTATTGTACAGTGGGATGGAAATGGCAATCGTTTGCAAGATTTTAATCACCACTCTTGTGCTGTTCAATGTTTTTGCACTTTTGGTGCCAGGATATACGTAGGCTATGTTAGTGGCTCTGTCCAAATACTGGATCTAGAGGGAAACCTGGTTGCATCTTGGGTGGCTCATAATAATCCAGTTCTGAAATTGGCAGTTGGGAATGGTCATATTTTTAGCTTAGCTACTCATGGTGGTATCCGCGGATGGAGTATCACATCTCCAGGACCTATTGACAGCATCCTACGAGTCGAATTGGCAAAAAAAGATCTTGAATACACAAGAAGACATAGTTTCAGAATTTTGATTGGCACATGGAATGTTGGTCAAGGACGAGCATCTTCTGATGCACTTATGTCATGGTTAGGTTCTAATGTAGCTGATGTTGGTATTGTAGTTGTCGGATTGCAAGAAGTAGACATGGGCGCAGGTTTTCTTGCAATGTCTGCTGCAAAAGAGACTGTAAGACTGTCTATCCCATGTAAAGTTTTTGATGACATTTTGCTTGTTTATTAGTAGTTTCTGTTAATCTTGTGCGTCATTTTATGATCTAACACTGAACTCTTGGAAGCATCAAGATCTTTTGTGTTTAGACATTCTCAGTCTTATCTTGGACCATACATGTGTTATATTGCTTCAGGTTGATGCCTTCTTACACTCATTTGTTGCGCATAAAACTTGTAGGTAGGACTAGAGGGTAGCTCTGTTGGCCACTGGTGGCAGGATGCCATTGGAAAGGCCTTGGATGAAGGAACAACTTTTGAACGTATGGGATCTAGGCAGCTGGCAGGCTTGCTCATATCTCTTTGGTAAGTGAACATAATCAGGGGTGAGCTGCAGACTTTATCGATTATCAAATGAAATGAAGATGCAGTCCATATATTTTCTTGGTGGTGAAGAGTCTTAAACCTACCTCATTTAGGTCCCAATAGTTCCTGTCAGTTAATAATGCTTATTTCAAACTCTTGTCAATTTGAATTAGGGTACGAAAGAACCTCCGAACACACGTTGGAGATGTTGATGCTGCAGCTGTTCCATGCGGCTTTGGACGTGCTATTGGCAATAAGGTTTGTTCATCAGCATTTATGATGTTTTCTTTGTTTGCTCGTGATTTTTGCTATCATGTTACAATTGTTAAGAGTGTCTCCTGTGCAGGGAGGCGTAGGTTTGAGAATAAGAGTTCTTGATCGGATAATGTGCTTTGTGAACTGTCATTTGGCTGCTCATTTGGAAGCAGTAAATAGACGCAATGCCGATTTTGATCACATCTATCGAACAATGTCCTTTGCCCGGTCGTCAAACCCTACAGTTGCTGGTATGGTGCGGTACCTGTTTTTGTGTTGCTATCTTCTCTTCTCAACATATTTATTTTGGCTGCTTTATATTTCTGGATTGCCATTGGTCCTATCTGTTGCAGCTGGTGTCTCAACTGCCTCTCACACCATGAAGGGCTCAAATGTACGTTTTCTTCTCTTTTCCAACCAATATTACTTGCCAAAATGGTATTTTGTTCTTGAAATTGCTATTATCATTTCTGTTAGTTATGACCTATGTATTACAAATTTGTGGATCTTCCTCAGGCTGTGGCTGCTAACTCTGAAGAGCAGAAGCTTGATTTGGCTGAAGCAGATATGGTGGTGTTTTTTGGTGATTTTAATTATCGACTCTTTGGTATATCTTATGATGAAGCAAGGGACATTGTATCACAAAGATGCTTTGATTGGCTTAGAGAAAAAGACCAGCTTAGAGCAGAGATGAAAGCAGGAAAAGTTTTCCAGGGAATGCGTGAAGCACTCATAAAATTCCCTCCGACTTACAAGTTTGAAAAAAATGTACCAGGATTAGGAGGTAAAACTCTGCACTCTGCAGTGATAACACCAGTTTCAGCACGACTTACTTAGCCAATTTGATTCGGATTATTGGGTTGAAATCTGACTATCTCATGCAAACTCTGAAAGTAGATGTTAATTGATTTTGCCTGTGAATTTGAGACTTCGTTTTCTAAATGGTTCATACTTTTGTAACTTTGATCGTCAATGTTTATTTCCATGCAGGATATGACTCTGGAGAGAAAAAGCGTATTCCTGCCTGGTGCGACAGAGTAATATATCGGGACAATCGATCACCTGCGGCGGTTGATTGTGGCTTGGAGTGTCCCGTGGTCGGATCTGTGATACAGTATGTTACTTTTTTGTGGGAGATCCTGTCTTTTTCCAAACTTTCTGTTGTTCTGTTAATCAACTTTCCGTGTTCAACAGGTACGAGGCTTGCATGGATGTGACCGAGAGTGATCACAAACCTGTTCGTTGTAAATTCCATATCCAAGTTGCCCACGTTGATAGATCGGTGAGAAGACAAGGGTTTGGAGAGATTGTCAGATCCAATCAGAAAATCAGATCTTTGCTTGAAGAGTTGCAACAGGTTCCTGAACATACCGTGAGCCCTCCCAACATTGTCCTTCAAAATCAGGACACCGACACTCTCCGTATTACTAACAAGAGTGTGAAGGAAAAAGTTGTGTTCAGAATCCATTGTGAAGGTCAGTCCATTGTCAAGGATGATGAAGATAAGGAAGAATATCGTCCGAGAGGTTCCTTTGGCTTTCCACGATGGCTTGAGGTAGTTTTCATTACTCCTGTTCATTCACCAACTAAAAGCACTGCCCAGTAACAACGTTTTCTTTCCTTTTTTGTTGGTTCATCTTTGTGTTTTCTGGTTATGGTACATGCGAGACGTGGATTTTCAGCTAAATTTGTTGTGCTTGTGGTTACATAGGTCACACCAGCAGCTGGCATCATAAGATCAGATCATTTTGCTGATGTTTCTGTGCATCATGAAGAATTCCATGCAGTAGAAGAATCCGTTGATGGCATCCCTCAGAACTGGTGGTGTGAAGACACTAGAGATAAAGAAGTTATTTTGGTTGTGACTGTCCAAGGAAGCAATGCAGTGGAGACAAGAAGTCACCGAATCCATGTCCGCCACTGCTTCTCAGCCAAGCCGGTGCGCATTGATTCATCAAAATCAAATAGCTCTCGGAAGAACCGATGAAGTTTAGACAGTTCACTGACCTGAGATTAGGCAACTAAGCAGTTCTTCTGACATATCTGGTGATTTTTGTAACTTGCAGAAATCTTGTAGCTAAAACTGAGGACTGATGATATAAAGACAGGCATAGATGCGTCAACCAAGGGGCGTAAATTGAGATAACTCAGTATGATTACAATGCAATTAAGTCAATGTATATTACTATGAATGGGGGTTCATTTTTTTCACCAGTGTTTGCATATAGGTGTAGCATCAGGGGCAAATTCCATACAGTGATCATTTATTCTCTTTTATTAAAGCTTTTGTAATTGATCAAGTACTTTGTTGTTTCTTGCTGAAATGGTCTTGCAGTTAAAGCCTGGTGATATTTACAGAGAACCTTTCTGTAAAATGACTTGAGAGCTATATCTGGTTTTTGCTTTAATTCATTCAAATTGTATGAGAGTTAGAATTAAGGACTTCAAATTTAGTTAGTGGTGAGTAGCTGGTAGCTAAAGATTGAAGTAGTTTTCTTTCCTCTTCTCTTCCTGAATATTGAAGACAGTTTGAAGGTTAACATTGTTAAACAAAGACAAGCCTCTATCTAATAGAACTCGGTGAAATCAATACCAGCAGTTGATACCAGACAGGTTCCTTAGAAAAGTTCGAGTTGATGTACTTAACTGAAACTTGGACAATATATAGAAAGCTGATCATGGAAAACTGAAGTCAGACTGCACTTTACATTGTCTGATGGGATATGAACAGGCCTTCTTTCACTTGTTAAATGAAACACGGTTAAACAATATTCCCCTTATAAATCTAGATACATAACAGAGGGACAGAGAGATGAAACCAGGTAAGCAAGATTTCAAAACTAATTTAAGGAGACTATTGTGACAACATCCTCTTTACATATTATAGATAATTCAAATGACCTTGCATAGATATCAATCAACCTGACGTTTTGCTCCCTTCAAGTTTTGATCAAAAACTGTTAATCGGTCACAAAATTCACATGCCTGGTCATGTTTGGCGCAGATTTTCCATGAAGATTGAAGTATAAGTAGATTAATACCCCATTTCAGTCAGGTCTCATCGTTTGTTTCATCTCTCGACCTTTTTCAAGTAAAGAAACACACCGGCTCAAGTTCTAGTCCAAAACAATAACTAGCTGGAAAGGCGTGAATCATAGACTGTCATAATGCTTCTTCCATAATCATGCTTTACCATAATTTCTAAGCCCCTAGAGTGCATAAATCCTCTTGTCACTATTTAGAATTTCTGAATCTGATGCCACAGACACCGAGTAAGAACGGGATCTGCTCTCAGCCTTTCTTATGTTCCTCAATTTACACTCCTCCATTCTATGTAAAATGATGCAGTAACACATGGAACCAATAGTAGTAAGCATGATTGAACCTCCAATAACTGTTGCATAGACAGCAAGCCACCTATAGTTCTTACCCACGACCACATAGGTGAGAGACACGAAGGCAGCTGAAATGAATAGGCAAGCCAACCACATGAGTTTGTTAATGACAAACATAAGCTGCTTCTTTGCCTTCTGCTCAATAGCAACAATAGTTGTTTGGACAACAACAACAGCCAGCGAGATGAACAAAGCCAGACTATCAAAAATGACAAAGAGCAGAAAAGCTGGATCATCTGCTATATGAGCTTGACCAAGAGATGCTCCATCGGTTTTATCCTCAACATACTGTCCAGGAACAGTGAAAATTGCTGCAAAAGCAACTGTGGCAATGAGAACAGCAACAATAGTTGCATTGTTTATAGCATTATTGAGGCCACTAATGTGAAGCTTTTTCATCTTCTTCGCAATTTTTTGGACCTTGAAGCCAGTGTGACGAGTCTGTTGAAGTTGGGACCGGACATCATGTTTAATATCACTAACAGTCTGCTTAAGTTGCCTTGCTGCACTTGGGGGTTTTCCATGGTCTTTGGAATTGAAAGCTCCTGCTTTCTTTAAAAGGGACACAGGTTCTAGTATTCCAAGTTCCTCTGCAATGTCAAGTGGGGTCTCTCCAGCTTTGTTAATAGGATTCGTGTTGATACCCTCAATTGTCAACAAACGCCGTAGATTCTGCAATAAGATGAGGCAAATCTGAGTAATAATTCATAAAGCCAGGCAGGATTTTGAGTACAGGTTAATTAGAGGGAAGAAGCTAAAAAGTAATCCTCTTTCAAAGTTTTGATGTCCCGTCGTACCTCACAACCATTATCTGATCAATCAGAGTTCTAATGCTGAATAAGTTGATTAGTACTATGAGGTTGTATGGACATATTGACAGTGAAGTCACAATTATGTGAGTGGAAGTCGGTATCAACATTCTGTGACTAAAACCATTTGTCAGGAAATAAAAATAAAACATAAAAATGTGAGAATACTTCCATATGTGTGGAAAGGAAAGACAATAGTAGCCATAATCTGGTAATAACAATAGTTATTTCTTCGTGGTACTGCTGGGAAAGATGCTTCCATGAAAAATGTCTCTAACACAATCAAAAGTTACAGAGAGAGGTTCAAGGATCAAGAAAATGAGGAAGCACCTGACTACGGTTCTTCTTTGTGGCAATATGTAATGCTGTGTTTCCCTTGTTATCTTCCAGATTAATAACAGATGGGTCAGGTTTTAGCAATTCCAGCGTGACTTCTTCATTTTGACCTTTTGCAGCCATGTGCAATGCAGTTTGCCCTTTCTTATCAGTTCTAAAGCCAATGCTTGGATCCTTGCTTAGCAAGGACCTAACAACTTCCAAGTGTCCCATCCTTGCAGCTGAATGGAGAACAGTTTTACCATTATTCTTGGCAATCCTAGTAAGGTTAAAATCTGTTTCCAGAAGGAAATCCACAACATCTATGTGTCCTTGGGTTGCAGCCGTGTGTAATGCAGTTGTACATAATAAATCCGTAGTCATGGCCAAGTTGGGAAACACTCGCAAAAGTCCTCTCAGCACTTCTGCAAAATAAAAGCTAAAATTAATCAGAAACAAGAACACTGAAAATATTGAAGTGGAAGAACCTATCAATATCATAAGTCAAAAACACCGAATCAGGTAATCTGGTGAAGTTGTGCTACATTTCACACCTCATTCTAGACCCAAAGTAAATTGCAATAAAATTAATGGTTGAAATAGCCACATCCTACGAACCAGTCCTTGGTAAAGCATAATGGATAAAAAAGTTCACGGAACCGACCCCAGTGAGTTAAAAGCACTCGATCAAATCTCCGGCAGTAACAAACATAGAAACTAGCACATGCAAATATGTGCAAAGCAAAAAGGAAAGGAAGCATAGTTGTCCACTATCATAGGTAGAGTGCAATGCAGATATTGTATCAACAACATCACCAATTCAAATTAGAGGACATGAAGGACACGTTGGAGGCTACTGCTTCAACAGTGTAGTCCTCGTTAGCCCTTTTATTCCTACAACACATAACCATGACATATAAGCACAAAGAACCCAGAAGAAGACAAGCGTTGACTCAATCCATTCTTCGAGATAATAGGAACGACAATCTGTTCTTGTAAATCAAGAACACAAGTTAGTAACTTCATGATGTCATGGCTATCAAGCCCAAGAACCGGTTATAAACAAGAAGAGGTTCCTTGGCTTATTAAGAGATGCAACTATTAAGATCTTCGGTTATCATTAAAATTTAGTAAACCCCGTTATTTTTATTGTACTAGAGACTTGAAATAACTCAACATGGTGTGAAGAACAACTTCAAAAAAGCAAGCTAGTCAACTACTAAAATAGTTTAAGGACATAGTGTTATTAAGAAGCAGATCTATCTTCATGCTTCACCAAAGGATATCAGAACTTGGTATTTACCCAGATGACCCTGCTTTGCTGCAACATGGAAGGCATCATATCCATTCCTAGCTGCAATTGATGCCATCTCTAGGTCCATACATTCCAACATCTTGGCAACCACCATGGGATGTCCATTCTCTGAAGCAGCATAAAGGGGAGTCTCTCCTTCTTGGTTCTGTATTGCCAGTAAACTCTTTGAATCGTTACCATCACAGTTATTCAGAATCTCTCTTACTTTACTCAAATTCCCTGCTCGAGCAGCCAAATGAAGTTGTGAGTCACCACGTTTTCCAGGTGACTCTTTGCCTTTTCGCTTCTCGCCAGCACCAATAAAACTTAGTTGTCTATTCATTACAACCCGAAAACTCTTCTGTTTCTCCATGAATCCTCGAAAACTTTGTTGTTTCTCCATCACCCCACGAAAACTTGGATGCTTTTCCATCACTCGGCGAGGAGTCGACTGGATTTCTGTTACGCCATGAAAACTCGGATGCTTTTGCATCACTTTCTGTTTCTCTACGACTCCACGAAAACTCTGCTGTTTTTCTATTGTCTTCTGTTTCTCGATCATCATGCCCAATATCTGAACGAACTATCAGCAAATCTTTAAAAAAAGAATGATCACTCGTATGTGAAATCTAGATTCCTGAACGAGAAAGCCCAGAACTTTATTACTTTTCCTGAATAGTTATCAACAAAACTTCCCCAATAACTGGTATATCTTAGTGAGAATCAACGTCCATCGAGCTTGGAATACTGATTCTTTAATATCGTAATCAGGAATCACCGTCTTTCCGCATGATTGAACATCATGATGATAGACAACTCCATTATATATCAACTGCTAACGATTCCCATACATTAAAACCAAATTCTCAAACTTAACGAAGTATCCAACTTCTTCGAAAAATAATGTCATCAAACATGAACTCAACTGGAACTTGCTTTTCTTAACCAAACTGAACAGGAAACTTTGAAAAAAATCCAAACTTTCACCACTTTGGAAGCTCTTAAGCATCAACTATGCACAAAATCTGTGAAATAGTTCCATACAACAAATGGGTTGTTAATACCTGATTTTGAGCTCAAAAGCATGGACTTTAAGATGAGAAATGAGGTACCAAGGATATAGCAACCATGAATCTTAAAATCCCAGAAAATGATTTCCAACAGAGAGCTCAAATCCTTTTATTTGTAACAGGAAAAACTGAGGCTGAGAGAGAGGAATTATGAAGGTGACGACCGACAAATATCAACAACCACTTGCATTTTGTAATAGAGTTTCTGAATATGTTTATTTATTTATTTTAGATAGCATTACGTATCCCATTCCCATTCCCTTGTGGACAATGTACTGGCCGATGATGGAGTCTTTTCACCTTTTTCTTGGATAATCTTTTCACCTTTTCCTTATATAATGGATTATTTCCTAATGTATATATAATCAGATTCTGATTGTTCTTTCAAGTGCGCGTTCTTAGTATTATCTACAGGAAGTGTTATCCCAAAATTACCTCCTAGAAGAGCTCAATCATACATTTTAATTAGACCTTTTTTTTATTACGGATTAATTAGTAATTATTATTTTTAAATATGAAATAAATAAAATTTTACTTATGTAATAATTTATAAATTAATTATAATTTAAATAATATTATTAATTAAAGTAATCATTTAAATTCTAATTTTTAAGATCTTCACAAATTATATATTTTGAAGCAATGAACAAACACTTAAATATTAATTAATAGAGCACTTAAATTCCCTAAAATAAATTATGTGACTTGTTTGCTTTTATTTATTAATTAAAGATAAAACTATGTATTTTTAAACCTTTCTAAATTTTATGATCAATAAAATTTTTACTAGATTGTTATTATTTTTGCTATTAATAATTACAATAACAGATAAAAAAGAAATGATAGATTTGATATACTCAAAAGAAATGTTACAAGATCGTTTTTTACCTTATAAGATCAATTTCAATTCAATCAAAGTGGACAATTGTAAGGCAGCCATTAGAGTCAACAAAGTCAATTACAGGTAGACAAGAGCATCTTATCTCAACAATGGGTTAAGGTGGAAAAGTAAGGAAGATTTAAAGCCATTCGAGGTTGGTTTTGTTATGCATATATATTACATATGGATAATGAAAAACATTAAGGCTTAGTTTGGGGGAGCAATGACGGATGACAACCTGCTGAAATAATAAGTACTTATTCTTCATAAGTATTTATGTGTTTGAGATTGTTGTTTTGGTAACTGCTGAAATGCGAAAATAAGTGTTTAGTAAGTGCGGTTGCAGTTGCTAAAAAGAGATAAAATGACTAAAAAGTCGATTGATTTAATAAATTATTAATTGTTGTATAAATAATTAAAAAATATATTATTAGTCATATAAATTTAAAATTATAAATAAGAAAATATTAAATTAGAATAAGAAAATATAAATAAAATAAATTTAGTTAATAAAATATTTCATAAAAATATATTATTAGTCATATTAATTAAGAGTATAATGGAAAATAATACTTGTAGTAAAAGTTATTAATGGAAAGTAAAATTTTTACCTCAATAAGCAGTTTCCTACTACAACTCTTTTTTTGCTTATTGATTTTTATGGCGGCATCACACTTTTTTCTGACTTCTGGTTATTAACTGCAGATTTAAAAATATGGCTGCGTTTAAAAACTACAATAAATAAGCACTTATTCTCATCACACCACAGATCTAAACGTAGCTTAAAATTAAAAAAAAAACAAAGTGTTACAACAAATACACTTGAATGAAGTTCTATCTCATGCTAAAAGTGGCTATTTTGACAAAGTTTTATGAACGGCTTATTCCAAAAAGAAATAAGTAGTTAATAAAAATATGGACGGTGCATATATTATCAGTGGGTATTGTAGATAGCCAAATTGTACATACTTGAATTATTGGAGATGACAATCACTTCTTTTTATAACCTACTTACTTTATAAAAAAAAAAGTAGAGAAAAGCATTTAGCAAGAGGAACATTGAACCATAGACAAAAAGCAGAGATGCTTTTCCTAAAAACAAAATGGTCGGGCTCCACCTCCACCACAAACAGTGATAATACAGTACGAAGTTGAATAAAATGCAACAACTCTGAAACGAAATAATGATGTTAAAGCAGCTCAAATCGTAGTGACATGACATTGAGCTAAAACCGTATGCTAATGATGTCCTTTGATTGGTACTTTAACATTATTTTTCATTAATATAACATGATAGATGTCTGTCAATCGTTAATCACCATGTCACCATCTAAAACTGTAATCGCATGGACATCAGCTTATGATGTTTCCTTGGATACATGGAAATTACAAGCCGGCAAACTCATCATCCCAATCCGACTGAAAACGTGAATATTTAGAAGACAACGAGATAATCCCAGAATATATAAAAGAAACAAATTCAAGCAACACCATCAACAAACAGATCATGATGAATCAATTCAACATGGCATCCCCTTTTCATCCTACTCGCTGTTGATCGTATGTCAAGACAATTGACTTAGAACTACCGCATGCCAAGTAACGGTGAGTAAAAGCCAATTTAGTGAGTCTTTGAGTGTGGCAAATACCTAAATTTTGTTAACAGATAGGACTAGTTCGAACTTCAATCATGGTTGAATGTGTTAAAAGTAATGAATGAATGAAAGAAAGCAAACCTTAAATTTGATTTTCTATCAAGTAAGGTGCAAGTAAAAGAATTTTGGAATAATTGATAAGGTTATTTCTTTATGATTGAGAGATCATGAATTTAAAATACAAAAATAAACTTTTTTATAAAATATGCATGCAATTTATACTATCATCTCAAATTATTACTTCAATAGAGTCTTACAAGATAGAATGGTTCAAAACTTTGAGTCATCAGATCATTTCTCATCGTATGACATAGCATGTAACGTAATTCAAACTAACATTAATTGACATGACATTAAATGATACAGATAAACGAAAAGAATGTCCATTGACTGAATACCATACTTCATTATTTCATTTGTCCAATTCCAAACTCTTTTTATCATAAGACCGACTGCTTATGAGAAAGAGAGACGACCAAAAGGAAACTTCCAAACCCCGTCAATGTGTTCCACAAACTAGACCGTACGTTTAGCTCTAGGTTTTGCTTCAAAGGTTTAGTAGCTTGATTTCTGTGTATCCAATTCAATGATGTCTCACTTATTTGGACTGCAACATGCGACTTTAATATGGAGTCTTACAATTTGGAGACTCATTGATTGATCCAAAGTTAAGCTGAACAAAAAATGATAAAAGATAAAATTTAGTATTGAGCTTTATCATTTAATATTGAGCTTTGTAGTTATAATAAATTTAATTTAATATTGAGATTTGGAGTTAAATTATATATGTTGTATTAATCAATGTTATGAATATCGTACTATTATTGATATCGAATTTAATTTTGATTTAGTATAATATTGATAACGATTAATATTAGGTATGATTTTGAGTAATTTTAAAAAATTCAAAGACTAATTTTAAAAAACTTCAAAGTAGTCTTTAAATTTTAAAAAAAATGCAAAATAGAACATCAATATTTTTTAACAAAATATTTAAAAACTCATATTTAAGCTATTGGTGTGATTATAATAAGAGAACATAGCACTTTCTGTTCCTCTTTTCTCTTTTTATTTATTTAATTATTATTAGAAAAGAATATAATTAATAGAAATTAATTTTATAGTAAAACCTAAAATCAAAGATTAGAGTTTTTTATTCCTTAATTAAACTTTCGATTTTGATAACTTAAATCATATTCATATAATTTTAAAATGTGAAATTGTGTATTACAATTGCATTTGAAAATATTATTATTTAAATTTAGTTATTCTAAATTTTAGTTACTTTAGTTTAGAATTTCTTTTTGAAAATTAACTTTAGCTTAGAATTGAATGTTAAACAAGTGAGATGATACAAGTTGTAATCTTTATCTATTGAGTATAGCATATTGAAGTATAATTTATAAACCAAGGTGAATCTTTAAACTAAATATAAAAATTAAATTACACTTATAATTAAGAACAATTATCTCCTGTAGAACAAAAACTAACATATTCAGTGCATAAAGCTACTCACTTTATGAAGTCTAGAAAGAGTTATAATATTACAACCCTTTTTTTTTGCATTTTTACGAAGAGATTGATTCCGTAACTTTAGCATTTGACTTCACGGTCACCCTCTGTTGTAAAACTCATAATATAACTCATAATAAACGTGCACATATAAACGAGATGCACCTACGTTTAAAACCTTATCAGATACATCCATAAAGTCTAATTTCTCCTAGCAGTAATAAACCAAAGCCATTGTGCTAGTGTAATTTGTAAAACCAGATGCACCTTACGTCTTCACCAGATACACGCAATCCGACAGTCTAATTTCTCCTAGCAAATAACAAGTAGCAATAAACCAAAGCCACAAAATAATAAACCCAAGCCACAAAATACAGTACGTTAGTTTTGGGTTTACAGTTTACAGTGTAAACCTTACACTTGCAGTTGCAGAGCAGGGGGAGGGCTGTGAGGCTGCGAGGCGAGCTGTTGGCGACGACGATGAGTTGAGTGGCAACGACGGCAACCTTCGGTATTGGGTGTGTGCATTTGAGTGTGACGCTGTGAAAATTTGTTTTGGGAAATTTATTTCATTTGCGAGAGGTGTATAAGTTTTAGGGATTTTGGAATTTTTTATATTAATATCTTATTTTATCGAGCAGTTAAAATATTAGTTGACGTGATTAATTATTATTAATAAGAAGTTTAACAATGAGTTACTTTTGTTATAAATTAAGAGTCAGAAACATTTTAATGTTATTTTTTAAAGTTGAGTTATAATTATAAAATTAAGTAAATTTCAAATTTTTATAAATATTAACTCTTAAAAGATCTATTCACTCTAAGAAAAATGTCATTTTGCGACGGAAATTACCGACGGAAAATATTAACATTCTGTCGGTAAGTAAGCTTAGCGACGGACTTTATCGACGAACAAAGGCGTTGTAGAAACAGTCGTAGCTAATAATTCCCAACGGAAAATAAAATGTCTGTCGGTAAAATTACTAACGGACAATAATGGACCGTTGGTAAATATGCTGAAGGTTTCTTGTGCGGTTGACTGTCGGTAAATTTACCGACGGAAAATATTATTCTATCGGTAAATGTATCGATGGTTAGCAGTTTTCTGTCGGTAAGTTTGTCCAAACATTACCGACGGTTACATTTGTTCCGTCAGTGAGTTTACTGGAGGTTAGTTTCTGTCGCCAAATTTACCGACAGAATTGATTATTCCGTCTGTGATTACCTACGGTTAGTCATCTTCCATCGGTAAATGGTATTGATTTTACCGACGGAACCACAAATTTCTATCGGTAAATTAACCAGAATTTTTTTTAAAAATATGCCGTCAATAAATTTTATTTCATGATGTTATAGTTGATGCATAATTTAAACAATTATGAATTTAATAATATGCATTTAATTTGTTTAAACAGAAGTTTGATTAATGATATAAAGTTAAAAATATCTTAATTGATAATAAAAATATTAAATTGTACATAATAAGTTTTTCTAATTCGAATGAAATGACTAAAAGTACACCATTGCTTTGGAAACAATGGATGCTCTAATTGGTGCGATGAGGTGCTACCCTTACCCTTCAACTCATCCACCTCATTACGGAGCGGAGCTATGTACTCCATCAATGTCTGCACTGTGCTTCGAAGCTTCTGGACTTCATTGGTTGTGGACCGCCTATTATATGCTGCTGTACTGGACATGATAGATTACGAATAACATGTATTCGCAAATGAACCTAAGCTGAATATCCTTCCACGACGGTCTCTACCAACTATTACTCTCATCAATATCTTCAGACTGCTGAAATTGTCGTTGAATGCTTTCTTGTATTTGGTCCTATCAGAAGGCAATGTTTATATTAGTAAGTGATAATTATT